>QNGE01000261.1:64848-76799 GCA_008508345.1 Paragonimus westermani
AATGTGAGTGATAGTCAACTTGAAACAATAAACCAAATCCCCGACTACTCATCAGTGAACTTAGTATTGTTCCGGATCTAAAATATTCCAATTTGTCACACGTTCTTGAATAGCAAGTAACCTCTCCTTTTATCTGTTAAGCCATTGGATAAAATAGTTCTAGGGCATTCTACTGGCATTCTGTTCTAGTTTACAATGTTGTGAAGAAACCGTATGGTTTGTTACCACCGTCTGCTCACTTACTACTCAGAATGCCAGATGGTCCACTAGGGATGCTGAATCTCAGACGAGAAGGTTAAACAGTCAAACAAAATCCATGGACGACAAGAAATATCGTATTTTAGATGAGGTCCAATTGCGAAAACTCTTAACTATGGCTAAACCCGACTCAGCAACAGAAACAGCATTCCCAAACACGGCAAACGTTCTACCAGCTGAGCTGCGAAGCCACGCCTGGAGTTCAGAAGTTTTCACATTTATCCACCCAATCCACTAGGTTATATGGAACCCACCATATGATCTTGAAGCTTGACTGTCCAGGAAGGATTTCTCAACAGGTCACGCTGGAATCCACCAATACTGCTGGTGAGCACTGAAACTGTGTTGTCCGCTGGTAGTGTGGCTTCTTCGGATTCATCCCGAACCCAGTCATGAACTCTGTCATACTACTTACAAACTGTGTATTGCAGCTTCTTGATTACAAAATATGTGACCAGCCGTGACCCAGCTATTTGTTACACTGGACAAATGTAAAACACGTCGATTTCAGCGTTAGTCCGCAATTTGTGTGGACACGAATTATTGTATGCCACTTTCGTAGCCGATAAACCGGTTTAGGGAATAGCTGTACTGCATACATTTCAGCGTCAATATAATTAGAAGTTGCGAACATTTTAACTAGCGTTTCGTTTGGTTATCAGTATAAAAAGTGTTCCTGAAAGCCACACACCTACTGGATTTACGTAGGTACGTACGGTCCTATTTCTGACCGCCGAGTAGGCTGGATCGGGTATTGATCTCAAAAGCACGTCTGCAATGTCAGTCTCTAGTCGCACATACACACACACACATTGGGACGCAACAATCGGAATTGATCCCTCTACCGCGTCTCTAGTCAAGCTAACACTGTGAGTACTGTGATTATGCAAATGAGTGGTTCGGCTATCGTCACCTTTCGCAGTGTGAATCGGACCAATTTACTTCAATTGTAATGTCAGTGGTTATAATGGAAAAACGAAAAGGTACACACACACACACACGCTGCTGAATTTGGTGGATTGAGTGAATTACCGTTACGGATCTTTGCAGTTTGCACACATACCCATATACTCAATGTTTCTAGTTATGGAATAGTCCTCGAACAGAAATAGGTAATGCGAGTTTTCCAGTTTCCTACTTCACAAGTTTATCTTTGGTGCCTACAGAATGACGAAGGAAATCAAACCCAGTTTTGACTGTTGATCGACAAAGGTGAATACTCGAAACGTAGTTCACGTGACTGAACGCTACATTAGTTTAGGAGAATTCAACTATTTTAGCTAATAAGCGACTGATCAAAATTTCACACACTGGTTCACACAACAGGGTTATAAACCTTAAATAACGTGGAGCTCACCAATGGCCGTGTGATAACCTGGTCGGGGTCAGTGCAAGTCACACTTAATGATTCTGACACAAACGATCTGCATAGGTCAAGCAAACATTCCCCATACTTGATAAACGTCAAGGTGAAATTTATTTTTGGAAAATTAACGTGTTTAACGTTGTCATTTCCATTTAGCGCCTCTTTTGATGGTCAGTCCTGTGCTCCATGAAAATCTGTCATTTACTGTCATGATTAAATGGGTTTAAGTAGCGAGTATGTGATGCTGTTGGGTCTATTTCTCAATAGCAGTAAGTTCTGGGCAATTAAGAACAGGTGGGTAGATTCCAACTCATTTGTGAATCAATATTGCCATTTATTTTTAAGTTACCATTTATCTCAGACTCAGCAGAGTCCGCAGATCAGTGCCAGTGTTAAAAGCACTAACTAAAACTATGCAGAAACTCATTCTGATTAAAGCCCCAGGGATAGTAGTTTAACCTAACAAGATATGATTACATAAATAGTGTGTGCCTGGTGGTCAGGGACAAGCGGTGCGACCAACTCGCAAATTGATTGGGATATATAATGTGGAGCATATGCATTTCCCATAGCAGGATATCTGGTCATGGTGTTGTGAACCGAGAACGCGGACGGCACAAAGGTCATGTCTTCGGGGAAATCAGTACACAGTTTATGCGTCTCAACCGGACTACGAATAAAAACACTCATTTGCAAACAACACTCATGTGAAGATGTTCTGTTCGCTACGGACGCCAATTCTCAGTTCCTTCACGTAGTAAAAGCCATTCCATGTGATGCTGCCCTCCAATGATCTTTCCAGTAACTCTCCTGTATTTGTCCTGCGGCCATTTCGATCTATGCTGTGGCTTCCATATTGAATGGTGGTGGTGTTAGTAGTATAGTGCGCTCGTAAATCCTCATCACAATAGTTTGCCGAGTAAGCATACCTGATGAGTGACAACAGCCGCTAAACAGGTCTTGCGCTTCCGACGAATCCTGAATATTAAGCGTATACTAACTGTCTTATAATATCTTATGGGAACAGGAGAGGTGCGACATAATTTCGTTTCAACAATTTACATAGAGCGTCTTGAAAACACCTCTGACATTTGTACGGAAACAAATTCACCCTCCTCAGCCGGTCTGCATGTCTTCGGCAAAGGGGTTAAGTAAGACATTGTCGTCCGCGTACTCTAGATCGGTCAATCTAGCGCCAGGAAGAAGCTCAATACCAAGCCCACTGGATTTACGAAGCGTCCCCTTCAGAATGTCGACCATGACAAAATTGAACAGGAAGGGGGATAGCGGACACCCCTGACAAACACCACTAGAAGTGATGAACGCTCGAGACAGTTGTCCATAAACTCTCACTCTGCTTGCAGAGTGAGCGTACAGTGATCTCAATAGATTCACGTATTTCTCTGGTACTCCCTTGCGAAGGAGACAGCTCCAGAGAACGTTACGAGCAACTGAATCGAATGCAGCCCTCAGGTCCAAAAAGACCACGGCCGTCGGCTGCCTATATGAATGCCGATGTTCCAAGATCCGTCGTAAGGTAAAAATGTGATCAACACACCCCCGACCGGATCTGAATCCTGCTTGTTCTTCACGTATCTGACTTTCTCTGGGTTTAGTGAGCCGACGTAAAATGAGGCCAGTGAGTAACTTGGACGCAGCAGACACCAAACTGATGCCTCTGTGGTTGTCACATAGACTTCGGGACCCCTTTTTGAAAACGGGAATGACTGTTGATAAGCACCAATCACGAGGTACCTCTTCAGTCTCCCAGATCGTCTGCAGAAGTTTTGTTAGTTCTGATAGCAACCTCACTCCACCATCCTTGAAAAGAGAAGGGGAGAGGAGGTCTGGTCCAGGAGCCTTATTACGCTTCATTAACTTGAGCTCCAGGACCACTTCTGCTTCCGACGGAGGACCGTCTGGAATGCAATAACTCACCAATCGAGTCCCGTCGTCCACATGATCTGGTTGAGGCCAACTGAACTGTTCTTCAAAATGTTCGGCCCACCTGTCAAGTCGGCGCGACTGGCTGGTGATAAGTGAACCATCTTTTTCACATATGGTCTCACTCACACCGAATTGACGGTCAGTACAACCACGGATCAGGAAAAATAGCCTTCTTCTATTCTCAGATAAAAAGGCTTTTTCCAGCTCGTTTGATTGTTGGACCAAGTATTGCTCACGGTCTTTGCGCAAGCTTTTAGTCAGCTTGCGTTTAGGTTCGCGACGGTCGTCATCATATATTCAGAACCAGGTGGGATAGAGCGACGCTTGTTCATAAGATTTATCGGCGTAACGGAAATCCAGTTCTGTCGAAAGTGAACAGCTCCTTCGGAACATGTCTGTTCACAGCACGCTTTCATAGCTCCGGCGATTTGTTCCCAGTGTTCGTTACGATCCTTCATCTGACTCGAACTGGGCAAATTCTTCACCAACGCCTTTTGATAAGCGTTATTTACATCCTCATTGCTCGAATGCCAGTTGAACACCTTGCATTTACGAGCGTAAGTTCTCTGGGCAAATGACAGAACGAAACGGGCATGCCCAACGGCATGGTCCGAGTCCATGTGGTTGTTCCAAAAGGCGCGGCAGCCCTTAACAGAGTGGCGCCACCTGTAACTAACTGTCATATGACCCAACTGTGTGCACGGTTGAAAAGCATACAGAGATCTCTAAGCAACACAGTGCTTCTTCCTGTGTTGGAATGCAGTGCTCGAAATATGAAGACCATGGGATGCGCACAGCTGCAGTAGTCTTTCGCTATTGCCAGTGCGTTGTGCCCGGACACCAAATATACCTCCTAGCCACTTCTCATCCAGAGAAAGACGGCCAAGCTGAGTATTAAAATCGCCCGCTAGTATGATGATGTCTGAGTGTTTAGACTGCCTCAGAATGTCAACGAGGGCGTCATAGAACGCATCCTTGGTAGCATCCGGACAGCTGTCCGTCGGAGCGTACGCCGATATACACAAAGCCTTATAGAGTAGACTATGCAACCTCTAAAAGAGATGTGGAATCCCGTGTTGTAACGGAAGAGAATGGTCGTACTGTAGAATGGCGAAGATGTATTGCAGTCCGATAGAACTGTAGATCGTGTTGCGTACAGTGGAACTAGCATGCGAACGCATGTAGGCGAAGGCACCACATGCGTTCAGGATGAGTCACATGCCCTTGTAGTAAGAGTGATTTGTAATACTCTCTCCTTTGTAGAATGTGCAATGAATTAAAGATCGTACTCAGCAGTAGTTTATCAAAACCAACCAACTAGAAAAGAGGTCATCTGTAGTCCAGAGTTTGTTGATGTGAGACTGTTAGCTAAAACAATGTGCCTAAATGTGTGTTGAACTTAAACAGCGGACTTGGTTTGGACAAGTGTGTGGAACACATAGCTGTAGCTTGATGGCAATCGTTAAAGTGAATATTGTTTTCATTCCACAGAAAAAAGCATTAGTTTCGAACATTCTGAAGTGGCTTTAGTCCTCTCAGGTCTTCGTTATTCTGTTTTTTTAGAGTATTTGACCAAATATATGATAGTACAGCCCCAAAACAAACGTAGAGAAGAGCAAACAAGTGGCAATTCATGCAAATATGGGGAAACAGATACAAAAGTACGCATCGTTCAAAGACAGGACAAAATGTTGCGTCACATGAACGGAAATTCCCACGGGAACAGCTTAGTTGGGTAAGTGACACATCAGAAAACAAATTCATTCAAACATTAAACAGGAGTGAATAAAAGCTGAAAAGCAACGCGGCGTCATAGATGCATGCAGTATAAGGTCCATAAAAAATCCTTCATGGGAGCCGGATAGACAGCCTGCACGATAGCTCTAGTTTTGATAGTCTGGTGTTCTCCAACTGTTATTTAGCCTGCGACTATCATTTTTAGCCCAGAACCGAAAACCTATCAGAAAATGTGAATGACGATTGGGAAATGGCAGTGGTACCCACTCCGTTCTTCACAGACGGTCATTGGGCTCATACTAGTTTGTAATCAAAACTGCACTTGTACACGCGTGTTATATTGCTTGACTGAGTCTCAGCATATCAGTACCATGCACCAGTATGCAGAAATCTACTGGATGAAAAGTGCCTAGTTCACCAGACTCAACCGTGCCCATCGACTGGTAGGATGAACTGAATAAGTATATTCATAACAATCGACAGCAGAAACATAATGCTGACTGAAAAATTGAAGTGACAGCCATTGGGCCAATGAACTGTTGAGGCTTTCGCGAACTACAGTGGAAGGCATTTTGTTTCGGTCATTGGTCCGAGTCCAGTCGAAGCCTACGCTTTTCATAAGTGGGTCACTCCTAACTTATCACACTTGACATACAACTCCATACAGTTATTTTGCGATCTTTCCCACAATGCTTCCACAGTGTGTCAACATCTGTTCACTTGTCCACTTCATCAACAAAAAAGAGGAACTGTTTCGATTACGACATTTATTATTGGGGACTGACCTTAGTACCGCATTGGGTTTATGTAGGTTTCTTTAGCCCTGCTACTCTCCCACTTTGTTCATTGGTCATCGTGGTAGAAGATTCAGAGCTTCAGCAACTTATTACCTTGAGTTACTACTTCGGAAAGGACAGTTCAGATTGTTGGCTAATTTTTTTTCATTGTATAAGCTGTAACCGTATAGGTGAATGTTGAACCGATAATCCGGTAGGCTCATGCTGTCGACAGTACACACGATTGGCCTCGATGTGTAAGGTTGTTTCCGGCGCCTGGTTGTTTGTGTTAATCCATACATAACTGACGGGGTGAGGGGGAAAGCTGTTCTCCCTAACATTAACCTGGGAGTGTCTAAATATGTACATTTGTGGACAGAACCGTAAGACCTAGACGGAATTCCTCAAGGAAGAGAGAGTAGGACCATATTTTAGGCGGATACTGTATACTTTCTTGAGACGTGGAGATTTCAGGTTAGCACTGACCCACCACCCTAGTAAGCTTTAGCTTGTTGAAAGCCCGCTAGGTAAGGTATGATCCGACACTCAAGTCCACCGACTACAACACCCATTCTCTTGTTGGTTGGCCATAACATGCTTTTTCTCACTACCACATATTTTCATCCCATTCACACCGTGGTATCTAGAAGAGGGTTGGATCGTGCAGTTCTAATGTTGCCGTGGAAACCAAGCCCAAGTCGGTCAAGAACCATTGTGCTTTGGGTTGACATAATTCCCTGTCACATGCAGCTTGCGATACGCACACTGCCCTTTCTCACACTGAGCAAAAGAGATTTACCGTTCTTTTCAGAACACAATCAATGCCATTGAAACGCAACAGCCTATCGATTTCATGTAGGCAAGAGAATTCCTGAAGACACCAGAGAATATCCCAACCATGTGCAAAAATTGTCATGATGATCACAAGACTGTTCGTTATTTTGTAGACAATAATTGGTAGAATGTTTACAACAAGGTGTCAAGTTAGGCACTGGTTGCAGCGTACAGTATGGACAACATAAAAGCACTTACTCATCTAATGGCCTACAGATATCAGCCTTCAGTAAAAAGCTCAGTACGGTTAGAGGAGGGTGCACAGCCGGTTAGATAAATTTACTGCACAGCTTTCAGCGCACACAGACAACCCGTGCGCACGTGATCACATGGTTTAAACGTGCTTGATTGCATATGCGACCTTGAAGAATGTTGCTCGAGGTCAGATTAGATGGAAAATTTGAATTCCATTCGTCGCCAAACTCTGCGGTGTTAGTCAAGTCTGTCGGAACATCAAATGGACCGCTCAGCCGACACGCACCACCATGGACTAACGAGCGATCGTGTTCGGCGTTAGCGCACTGATTATGTCGTGTAATGAAATTGACACATTGTGGTCGCAATCTTCAGGTCATAGCTTTTCTAGTCTACTCTAGCCGAACAGAATAAAACTCGCTTAAGTAGTGTGGACCAACACCGACAATACTGTCGGCGTAACTGTAGTTATATTTCGATGGATGTGACTAACCTGCCAATCAGTGCTCTCTCAGCCATAACGCAATTCAGGAGAAAATACTGGTCTTAATCAGTCCTCATCCTAGCCAACAAAATTTCAGAAGATACGATGATATTATCAACCAAGTACGGCAGACCTAGGTGGCGTAACTCACAGATGGGCTTAGTCTGCATCTCTAAGAAAACTGGCTGCACCAAAATATCAGCAACAGGTGAGTAACTATTAGCGCCCAAAAATACAAACACCTCAAAACGCAGTTCAACGCAGCACCAGTGCGCTAATTTTGTGTTTCTATAACTAATTCATCATCAGGAATCAATAAGTGGGTTAGTTCCATCATGTGAAATCTACTCCGATAGGAGGGAGTTGAACACGAGAAGCGAAATACAGCTCACAGTCGGCCCTACGAATTGCATCCTGGCTTCAACTATTTTAGTCACGCCAGAATACCACCATTTGACTCACGGGCTATTTTAGTAGGGCAGCTGCAAATGTCCCGATAAGCTTATGTACGCGAGTATGAAAGACTGAATCGGATAAGTGGAACCCACGCACGCACTAGTTCGGGTCCCGGTGGTGCTACACGGACTGTCTCGAAAATCATCTCACATGTTAACGTTCACTAACTGGTGGGCATCCGGAGTGATCGACTGAAAGCACCAGCGCCACTGACTCTCGGACGTCGGCACGGTTGGTTTAACGCCAACACGTCTGCAGGTATCAGCTGGGATTTTAAGGCTAACATTTGAAATGAATCCCAACCATCCTACTGAGTGGTATCGGTACATTGATTAAACTCGCCTAATGCTCATAATACGGTTTCATGATGAGCTGCTGCTCGAGAAGACAGATGCGGACCGATCCAATTCGTCACTACCTAAATAGCCACGTTACTCCATCACATTTTGTTCCTTGTCTCAACAGCTGACTAGATGACCTGACGGCGAAAGCCTGGTGCGAGACCACATGCACTACCATGTGACGGTCAGGCAGCATGAGCCATGTTGTCGTCCGAAGCTCCGAGGATGGAATCTGTTCACAGTAATTACCAGCTGTCCAATAGTTCACGAGCCACATTCGATTACAACTCCATTTCGATTTTCTCATCATTTGAAATGACGATGCAATGTGTGAGCAAGATGCAATGCACATATCCACTGCAAATGTCGCGACCACTAGTCAATCATTCAGCTAACCGAGAGCAGTGCTAAACACTGTCTGACAGGCAATAACATTCGCCAACATAATCATCTTTCTGGCGAGAACCATTTCTCAAACAGAATGTCTGCGGTTCAGGTAGCATGTGTGGTGGGGCACTCAAAAACGAGAAACGGGACGGTTGATATCGGAGGTTTTGTATGTGCAAAATTCATCAATTTGGCACGTGAATACAGACAGCCACCACGTCAACATCGTTTACACTGAAACGAACGATGAGCAAAGGCAGATCGACAGGCGAGCACGATGAGTGGCAGGACAGTCTCATTCCGGCACCCATCCGCTTGCCTCATAACGGATCCCAGTGTGCCTTTTCTAACAGTTTATATATATGTATGTGGAGGAAATGGTACTGGGAAATGCTCGTAGTTAGAAAGATGATTGTGTCACCGAATGCCCATGGTTGGTAGATTGCCTGTGGCGAGGAGGCAGTCTGCTGGAGTTGCACATTTAGTACGTAACGATGGAAATTTTTTACCAATTCAAACGAATTAAGGTGCATTTTGCACTAGCCACATTCTCATGGTCATTCACTGTGTCTCAGATAGATCCCTGATCTTACTGTTTCCCCAACTAGCCCGTTGGTCTAACTGTATTTGACCTCAACATCCCAGCGGATGATTTTCGGCTTGTCGACACCAAACCGGCCGTATCAACACTTAACAGGCGTTGGCGCTAGTTTTACCGACCGACCGCTCACAGTTGGCACGCGAGACGAGGTGTTCCAGGCCACCTATTTGGCAACAGCACAGCTAGAAAGTATACTTACGCGTGTGTGTGCGCGCATGCATTACACCAGCCTGATTTGGTCCCGAACATACACTCTCACGGGCTCACCGCAGTAAGTGCAGTTGCCCCACTGAAAATAGACCACAGATTGAACGATGGTATCATGGCATAACTTAAACAGTTCAAACTGTTAGCAGATCAGGGATAGTGGATTATGTTTATTATTAATTGAATATAACCCAAAATTGATAACAGTCTTCGCATTCCCGTAGACTTTTCAGCCGGTCTCTTTTCACAAAGAGGCACTACGCTCGAGCGTCACTTCTATTAAAACCCACCAACAGCGCTGCAACGGAGGTCTGAATCCCCGCAACGCTTTCATGGAGCAACCGTGTTGATCACTACTCCACTGACTTTATACCAGAAATATGCACCTGTCGTATGTAGACGTACACCCACATTCACTTGTGAGTAATGTTTAGATGGCTGAATCGTCTTGAGGGGAGATACAGTAACTGTCGTGATGAAATCAACCAGTGTCACCGTGGCTAAAATTTTTCTTTGAGCTGAACTCACCAAAATTTTAAACTTTGAGCTGGCACATTCTGAATATCATTCACGTTTGATCGCATTCATATCGACTTTCTAGCCAGCCTCTTCCAACATGAAGTTGTAGGCCTGAGTTTCATTCTTAGTAGAGTTCACCGGCAGTGTACACACCTGCCACGATCGGGATTTGAACTTTGGCCACGCTCCCACGTAGCAAACGTGCCGACCACTGCACCATTGGCCTCACGCTAGACACGACAGAATTATCATGCTTAAATGTTGAACTACTTTCGCTTGTGCGTAACGTTGGGTAGTAGTCCGACCACTGGTAAGTACAAAGGGTCTTTTGTTAATGGAACTGCTGGAAAGTCCCTATGCATTCAAAAGCTGTTATCTGTTGTGACTGATGCGCAATTCAGGGAAACCAGAATGGTTTTACTGACACCATCATCTAACCACACAGGATGGCGTTCAGGCATTGTATCAGACAGTCGCCTTATAGGACGACCAGTCCATGATACTGGACATCATAGATGAACGTTTTTCTCTTTGCGTTGTGCAGGATAAGGGATTAAGCGAGGACTCACGTATAAATAGATTGCAAGGTGGGTTGTTTCGACCGACTTTTTGAGTTTTCTCGTGGTAGCTTCAGCCGTAACGAATAATAATCACGCTTCTCCTACGTGGTCGGACGAAGCATGCGTTCCATTGAAAATTTCGAGTTGCAACTTAACCAACCGTCTGTGAACAAGAATAAGCCAAATTGTGAACAGTTTTGGCTTCGGGTGATATTGGGCCAGCGACAGAAAGGGGTGCACTCAGACGTTTGAAGCGCACCACCAGTTCAGCTGCGGAACCACACCGGAAGCTCAGAACTTTCACAGCTGTGACATAGATATTCACCCAGGCCTGTGTCATATAAAGTCAAACAAAAGATTCAGAGGACCGACTGCCCTAGAGGGATTTTTCAGACAGTTCACGCTGGATTAAGAAGAGAAAAACAGTATTTAATGAATTTCTTCTGTGCCATATCCTTTAACTTTCTAAGCGTTGTCAATGGACTATCTCAAGCTGACTTTTAACTGCCCCCTGATTCAGAACATCTTTTACTTTGAGTTTAATAAAGACTCTATGATCTTGCTAGCAAATTAAGCCAGAATATTGATCCTGGTAGTTCTTAGTTCGTTGAATTTTCAGTGCTGTTTGCAGTTCATATCAAGACAACAGTGCATTCCCCGCACCGCAGATGAAAGGTATTCAGTTTTCAGTATAACAACATGTTCAGAATATGGAGGGTGTGCGGTTCAGTGAAAGTATATCGTGCAGTAAATTTAAGCGTCAGAAGGATGTGACAGAGAGTCGCGGTGGCTATCTGTAACAACATTTACCGTTTCGTTCCGTGGTTTATCCACTCTACCAACGAAAACTTGGCAATGTCTTAGCCAGAGCTGGCAATGACGAACAGGTTCATGAGGTCCAGAATAAACCAAATTCTCCCCGTATTAGGTGAGTCAGAAGGGAACAGGAATTTTGATGTTCTATTCATATGTCAGGCTGCAGGAAACATTTGGTACCCCGGCTATTACAAACCATTATCATCATCATAGACAGCAATACATCAGTGATTCACACTAAAGCTTAACTGCCACACAACCATGAAGATAAAGCAAACCCTATATAGGAAGAGAGAAGGAAAAAGGAAGGGGACGGGAAGGGATCTAACTACTGAAAATGACTACGTCCATATTCAAACATTCAACATCAAGGTGCCTGCCTACACCTCGCAAACAAACAACCGAGCTGCAAGTGAGAGTAAGGCGTCATCAGCGAGACAGCTTCCTTACGGCTTTCACTGCCCCGC
>QNGE01000261.1:79581-247894 GCA_008508345.1 Paragonimus westermani
TGTTGTGAGTATTCATGGTTGTGTGTGGGCTGAGATACTGCCAGGACGCCCAGACCTAGACAGGAGAACGATTAGGGTTCTCAACCAAGGCCTTTGGCTCAATAACCTGTACCGCAAGGCAGCGGGTGGGTGGCGGTGTACCAGAAATGGTACGGTTTTCGGGAAGAGATGCCAACCATTTTCCAACCCCCAACCTGGAAGACGAGGAGACTGTTGTTTGTCAGACCTCTACCTGTTGGCCTGCCTGGTATGAGTAACTCTGTCCAGTTTAGCCCAACAGGTCATCGAGATACGCAAGCCGTCACACCACTTCAAGGTCCAGTCTCACCATGACGGATTACAAACCGATATGGACTGAACAATAGATAGATATCATAAACCTCACAAAACTTGATCATAAACAAGCCTTGGTAAAAACACTTCTTTGTCGAACTTAAGTCATCAGCTTCACGAAGATGGTTGACATAGAAGACGGAATTTCATCATTACTTTGATATTCAAGAATCAGCCGAACGTACTCACCAAGTAACATGCAGAAGTTACGCATACAGAATCGATAACACTTGAAATCAACCAAATCCGTGATGGCCCATCTGTAAGGTAAAACACTTCTTATCAATTTGAACGAAATCGAAGACTCCTATCCTACTCGGAAGTCCTAGTTGTGTGGTTATTGACTGAAGTTAACAAATGGTAGCCATGTATAATATCTTGACGATCAGGCAACGTTATCTTTCCTCATGAACGAAAATGGTTGATCACTCAGATATAACAGTTCGGTCGTGCATACTGTAAGCTCAGTAGAGTAGTGGTTGCCTCATGATAGCGTGACCGTAGTTTTATTCCTGACAACGACAAAGATATGAACTATTTACGAGGTCCAGCAAAAACAAAACCAGAATCGAATGCCCCTCGTCAAAAAGAGTTGATTTGAAAGTCCAGCTGAATAAGAAAACTGCGATTAAGTGAGTCACTTTCAACCTGCAGACAGTGTGAAAGAAAGACATAGTCCTTAAATTACCATACAAACGGGATGATCTGTTGCACTGAGAATTCCCACTACTAAAGGCAGCACTCAAGATTATCTGTTAATTTAGGAAACTGTTTGCAGTGACGAAAATCAACAAATTATTGTTACAATTAATAGAGACAGATAGTTCGTCTGTTTCTGCGTTCTTGTAAGTTGTGATTTTTACCTACCTGTGCGAACAAACACCTAGACAGAACAGATAGAATATTTCAAGCGAGAGTAAACGAACCTGTTCATAAATGTCTAGTAAATAGTGTCTTAGTTGGCAATGTTATTTGATGAATAATCCTACGAAGTTACTTCAACCACCACTTATCATCCATTAGAGATTGATCATTGCGCGGAGCCAAAAGCGACATTCACTGTAATCACGCAGAGTAAACAACGTTCCCTTTCCATTTAAAGGAGGTCTGTTGCCGGTACCTATAACAACCACCCGATTCCAGTTGGATGCCAGCGTTGTCACTACACGGACTCACCCACCAGTTCCCCGGCCATGAAGGTTTGGCATTCGCGAAGTGTACATAGCACGAGCGATGTGCGGGGCTGGAAGCAGCACGGATCATTACTGAATTTACGGATAGCGGCGAATACTGGATTTTAACCGAGTGAACAACACAAAGACGAAAAAGGTGGTCAAACTTGCAGTTACATTTCATCTCAAAGTTTTCACGGTGTCTACTACTTCTGAAGGTATATGGCGAGGCTTCATAGATCACGGCAGCAGTCATCGAGACGATAGGTATCCAGCAGCGAAAATGCCCGAACTGGATAGATGACAACAATGCAATCATTCTGAGCCCAATAACAGTAAAGAATAAGGCTTCTATAGCTTCTCCATTTGACCCAAGTGATGAGGACAAAAGTGCCATGTTCAAGAAAGCTTACTGCTTATTCGCCAAACAAACTCGAGGATTTAGGGCTGACTGGTGGAGAAACCAAGGTGAGTTAATGTAGCGTTAATCCGACCACCGACAACACAGAGCGTTCAGCGATTCTCTTAAGGCGATTTTTATCCCATCTGTCCAGTCCACTAAAGGACGGAATGACGGAAACTCAGGTGCTTTGTGCACACAACTGCAAGACATCACGAAAGTCTAGCACAACCATTGAGGTAGACTACTGCACATACCGGCTACCAATACTAACCTACCACATCAAGATATTCAAGAGTCACTTGCTATGGCCCAGAGTTTTACGAAGGTGCAAAAAGTTATAGGACAAATTCGAAACGGAAATGCTATATATAAAGATGAGCTCCCAGAGATACGTCTGAAGCACGATGGAACATTTTCAAAAAGCATTCATTGTTCCAGTTGGTTAACCTCGTCTGAGAGCAACAGAAAGTCCCTCAAGAGCTTACGAACGTCCCGATCATGCCTTTGTTTGAAGGTACAGTTATCGGGCAGTAGTCTGCTGGGAAGCGCCGGAAATATTCTTGTAACGGTTCTGTTCAGCTTACTCCATACCGAAAACCTGGAAGCTATAGGTAGAATTCGGACAAGTCTCAGTTCGACTGGTATGGTGTTCGATGCCCAATGGGTATAAGGAAAGTGTCATGAAAGCAGTCCGCAGCTGCACATCATTTTTTGTGGATTTCAACAAAATGCTTAACTCCGTGAGCTGTGAGACACAGTAGACGACACCCGGCAAGTTTGGGTATCAAGCAAATTTTGTCAGCTTGATTGGAATGTTTCCAGTAGATATGAAAAACTGTAGTGAGGACGCGTGATCGCTTTATACTACCCACATCACTACTATTCAGTAGTGGGGCAAAAGCATAGATTTTGACACCGAAGTGGCCACGAGAAAAATAGAGGAAGGAACATTGGAGTGCAGCATCGTATGAGTTGGTTCTTGCTCCATAACGGAACTGAGCATTGGTGCCAGTCGCAACCATGAAGTTCTGAGACCAGTGTCGTGTGCAGATGAATGTTTTTGTTTGTGTTCCTGTTGAAACGCACAACCAATGAATTGATTCTCCGAATAAACACCCTTTGTGACGTCCGCGTTCATGGCTCACAACGGAAATAGGTATAGTCACGTGAACTAATCCGTGTAGATTTCGATATTGTCACCGGTGTAAAACGGAGTCGTGTATCCTGCTCAAACCTATTTAATTTGCAACTGCACTGCTGGAGACTGTTCCATAGAACTCGGAGGACGGTGTTCAGTCTAAACACATCGCGCGGAACTTTTTCTGCCAGATATTAGTCGTTTCGGTGTTTTAAGTCGGTTCCGCAGACTGTTGTGTGTGAATGATATTACGCTATTAGTACACTGTAAGGAAGAACTTCATCTACTGGGTGCGATATTCGCGACCGCAGCGTTCGAATTTGGTTTGACTGTCTACACAGGTAGGATAGTTTCTTTGATCCAGCCTTATCTGGGTGGAAATGTTGTGTTTCTTCCTGAAATCCGCACAACTTGGAAAGCTTGTTGATAGCTACGCAGAATTCTGCCACTTAAGAAGCAATCTGTCAACGAATCTGTCAGCGGGTTATGAGCTTGTGTGGCGAAGGCTGATACTGCCTCCGGACGTCTTGAAAGACATGTCTGGAAGCACCACAAGAAGATAATCATGCTATTTCTTAGTCAACTTTGATGACTAAGCCACTTCCGCAGAATGTGCGGCAGTCAGATACCGAAACAGTCGCTGTACGCTCAGGTGAAAGAGTGTAAGCAAAGTCCTGGTGGCTACAAGGTGCGTTACTGCGATGTTACCTAAGTCGGTCTTTCGCGTTGTAATATCGATTCTGGACCTTGAACCTTACGGTTTGCGCGAATGCATTCTGGATGTCCGGTGAGCGGCAATTCCGTGGCTAGGGCGCGATACTCCAAGAGACTGTAGGTGCCATAGTTGGTGGTAACATGATTATATAGCGTTGTAAAGTGTGCGGCCGTGAATGCACTGGTCGTCTCGGTTTAGTAGGCAATGAACTTACCTGTGGTATACCGTCGACGAAGGAACGACGAGTACAGTAAGCTCAAATAGGTTTGGTTAGTTGTCTTTTTTTCGCCCATTTAAACTAGCAACCTCTACCCGTCTTCTGGCTGTACCTTTCCACAACTTTGTTAACACATCGTATAATGAATTTTTGTGGCTTTTCGACCCAGCTTTAAATTTGTTTCTCTCCCTTATCCTATCTTAAGTACAAACACATCTGACCCTCTATTAAGCCAATCCTTGTCTTATTGAAAAAAAGCTCACAGTAGCACGTAAGATGTCTTGCGCAACGACGTTTCGTTTACATCTCAGTGGTTAGTTTCACAAAATTAACATGCATATTATGTAGTAAAAGCAATCCGTAAGATAAAATCAGTCTAGTCAAAGCTGAACCAGTCAATAAGGTGACCAAGGTGGTAGCAGCAAGATGTAACTGAAGTGTACTCATTGATAAGAAAAATGAAGTTGATATGACATAATGGAATTGCTGTGGACCAAATCGGTAACAGGAGTCTGGTATGAGAGAGATGTGGTTAGAAACCCCATATACATCAAATGGAACTGTTGGGATATTGTTGAAAAATCCATAAAAAACCGAACAGGAGTTAAATGAAAGTACATAGATTAACAGTGATTAAAAACGCAATGTGGGTTGAGGCGGAATAGAGGTAGTCCATAATTTGTTAGATCCTACGAAAAAGTACATCGGTCCACAAATTTGATTTTGGAAAGAATGTGGAAGTAAAATGGATTCAAAGATAGACAGTCCCATCCTTACCAATGTAGAAAAAGGCTTGTTACCAACTGTTTCTGGCAGCACATACTGAAATTCAGTCGATGTATTGGGACAGCATCCGCAATAGTGAGGGTCTGCTTTAGTTTTAGTCTAAAGAACACTTCGAGTGCTCGGTCTGTAGGAAGCGTTTTGTAATCGCACTGACCGCACAATAGACCCTAGAATTTAGAAGCCATTTTGGTATCTCTTCGTTGATACATATGCCGAAGTGCCCTCTAGTTCTGCCGATTTATCTGCATCTACACATATGGTCAAGCATGTACACACTATTGGATTGTCCTTTCTAGGTGTAGTCGGAATTCGGGTAGCTACCTTCAGGTAGACCAGTCGGGCGGCGTTATGTGTGTGCTTGATTGCTGCATCCAAAGAGCGTTCTGCCAGGGTTGAAACAGTGTCACTGTTGAAAGGCAGAATTAGATAGACAGACTTGCGAGCAACAGTAATGGGTGTAACCAGCATAGGTTGTGGGGTGGAATACTTTTGAATACAACTTGTAGGGTAGCCATTTTCTACCAGAGTCTCGTGCAGCAACTTCAATTCATCTTCTAAATCATTCTGTCATATATCATCGAAATCTGTGAAACAAAGTCCTACCAAGGTCACGATTTTCTGCGTAAGTAGTGCGGAGTCTTTAAAGTGCAGCTAATGTCCTGTTCACGGGAACTTGCGGTACACACGTTTGGAAACTGACCCATCCCTGAGTTTTTTAAGCCAAACGTCTGGGAATTCTATTGTAACATGCAAGTCAGCCGATTCTACTCTGAATGCCCGTAGCACTCGCGGACCAACTTCCAGGCAAAGTGAAGGCACCGGGAAAAGAAAGTTCTTCCGAAGTAGGGGTTCCAACAGCAGTCCTGTTAAAGACAGCAACACGAACAAACCTGAGCCAAAGGCCCAGTAAGCCATGCACACGGCTTACACAAACGTAAACTAAAATGGCGTCGACAACAGAACAGCATGCTCCGTCACACAATTCAAATTCAATCCGTGACCCCTTGCTGGTTTCGACTGAGCGTTACAATATGCTCCCGTTTAGTTCAGGTTAAATCGTGTAAGCTAATTCATTGTGTATACTATTTAACAACTGGTGAAAAGCTGTTACTTGTCAACGGTCATCGAATGCAGCAAAAATAACGTCTAATTATCGTTTATAAAACAACGTGCTCCGAATTTCAGTGAACACTGGGTGTCTAAGTGACCCATAAATATGTTAGCTAACACAAGTCTTAATGTATTCTTTATTACAACTAAATCAATTTGCCTGTAGAAAACGTCGTTGAACATAAACTGAACATCGTATGTACATATTTGCAGTAACACTGTATGTGTTACTGTTGGCTCTTTTCGAATTTATCGGTGGGAACCATTGTTTTGAACTTCATGTCTTACGTTCTCAAAAATTCTCCTTTCCTGCTTTTGTGTCATCATTTGAGTCTTTCCAGTATTTTTCCTACGAGATAAGCGTTTCATTTGCATATTAGCTTAACATCTGGCTAACCAGAATTGGCTGACTGGACCACAAAGGCATACCTTACACACCTCTTGGTCATTTTCCTCCGGGTGCGCACTGGATACGTGATATGTGAACGAATCTGTAAGTGGTGTGATGCAAGCCACTTATGACAAATAGTGTATGCGGGCATCATTTGACTTTGATCACTGTGACAGGCCAATCCGATACGGACTCCGCCAACCATGTTTGAATGTACGGTAGACAATTACTGTACAAGGTAGTCAGGACAGACAGCGAAACAGACGTGCTTGACAGCTGATCTTCTGTGGCTGCTCTGGGCGTCTGTGTACACGGTTCGCTTGAATGTAGCGGAATCTATCGGAGGAAGGTTGACAAAGACACGTTGTTTTATCTTGCGGCTTGGGAAGTTGGTTGTCTGTTTTTCTCGGCCACACGTTTGTCTTGCGCGTTTCAGTGGAACTCGCATCGCCAACCTTCGGGCGCTGACCTGACTGGTTTGGAGTCGACAGACCCAGGATTGCTAAAGAGATTTGAAGCTGATTTTGAAGGTTAACTGAGTCGTTCTGTTGGGTAGTGCCTGCGCACCGATGGGAGACAATTACAACATGCAATAACTGTTGGTTCTGGGAATTTTACCAGTAATTTGACGCCAATAAATCGACACATGAAGACAAACCTCCGATCACCAGATGGGATATCAGCACCCCACAATTCACACCACCCTCGCACCTCAGAGGCGTGAATACATCCAATGTTAGCCTCATTCCCCACGCCTTCCCTAATGACGTAATGCATTCCGATTTGCTCGTTTTTACACCATTCAGTTTGGTTGTTTGCACAACGACTTTATAAAGCCCCAATCGTTAACGGTTCAGTCCCGTACACAGACTTCACCTAATTCTAAGTTTTTAATAGTTAATTTACTTCATGTGAAACCAGTTTAATCTGAATAAACTTTCAGTACTTCACCTTGTTCCTTTTGAACCCAGAGGTATACAACTGCCATGATATGTGCCGTATAACCGCGGATCCTAGCAAATTCTGCAGGAAGGTGAACAGCGGACAGATTAGTGCTATCGTCTAAAAGTGTGGATGCTTTTCAATAAAAAAAGTCTTGCGTGAAAACTGAACCACAGTAGGCTATTGTAGTACGAAATATTGATGTTGTGGTCAAGAAAGTCAAACGCATTCCCTGAGGTTGACCAGACAGTAAACTATGCATGCAGTGGATCAGCATCACCTTGAAGCATTTAGAAACCTCCATCCTCACTGAATTTTCTCTTTAGAATCTCTACAAGCCTACTTTCTGTGGTAAGCTCAGATTCTTGGGTTGCCGTTTACAGACGTTGACTGGCCACAATTTTCTGTTCACCGTCCAGAACGGCGCGATTACGGTCAACTAGATGAATTCTGTTTACAACGGTAGCACAGTCCAACCAGGAGAACCCTCTAGAATTCAAGTGTGTGGAGGACACAAGTTGATTGACACAGGGCTATTTTATAACCGTTATTCGGTTGCTCTACGTACTGCCATCGTTGAAGATGATCATAACCCAATATAACTTAACTGTATCCACAACTCCCAGACTCAGGTTTGAGCCAGTGATCTACTTACCAATAATCTGACCACATGAGGTATATCGCCAGTTAATTCGTCTTTCCTTCGATAGCGTAGTGTCTCCATTTTACTCGGTTAGTGTACTGAGTTTGATGGAGCCGTGTAGAGCTGGGCAAACTAACGAAGATCATCTGTAGGGTTAGATGCCAAATAATGACTGGATGTGTCTACCACACCAACCCAATATCATGTAAGCAAACTAAGCAGTAACAAACGGCATGTTTCGAATCAGTAATGAAGGCTCTGGTATTGAGGTTAGTTCAAAACTGAACACCACCCACATTTGATCGCAGCCTTCGCATTCAGATAAGTGTTTTAGCTAACCCACTTCGAAAGGTAACACCAGACTCGACTTTCGATCTCACTAGAGCTCACCAGTAGTGCATATTCTTTCTCATTTGGTTCAATGAAGTCAGTAACTTCAACCTCACTGATAAATCCTAAACAAGGGCTTATCGATTGGATAGAACGAAGCAATTCTGTTCATTCTCCGTTCGAAATGATTGGGAATGCTGAACACTATTCACACAAGGTTGTGGTTGAGCGTTCAAATTTAATCATTCGACCATGCCTATTGTGAGGTTGTCGGTGTTGTGATTGACACGCTAGTCCCACAAGCACGAAGATCATACTGCAAACCCTGATTCGGACAGGGATGTGCACTACTGATGGGCTCTAATAGGAGAGAAACTCGAGTGTAGTGATTCCACTTGAAATGGACTGACCGAATCGCTCACCTGAATGCGGATACTGCGATCAAGTGTGGGCGAGGTTCAATTTGAAATCACCAGTTTGTATAATGGATTATTAGTGCCAGCACAAGAGAGGTACTCACATTTGACCCTAGCTAATGTGCTCGAATACACACTCCGGATGGTTTACTTCGAATACAGCAGGCCTTGTGTCAAGTTTTAATGTGCTGGATAGTATTCACCGCTGGTTCATCTGTATTGTATTATCCTGGACCAAGAGTTGAACTAGGACCCCAGCGACTCTTGCAAGGCGAGCACTTCAACTTCGACTCCATTGTGAATGTCATTGAATGCTTTGATGTGTGGGAATTGAAGCGTTCCTTGTATTGCGCACTCAGTCGTACGATCTGAGTCCAAACAACGGACGTGAGCACCACTGCTAACTAGAAACAAGTCACAAACTAGATCACAGGGACTACGAATATCACGTAATCGGCATACACATCAGCCAAAACAGAATGAATCGAAAATAGCGGATACATGACAGACGTGGCGGTACACCGAATCAGAGTTTATGTAGACTTTAACAGACAAACGACAGGAAAAAACAATTCACACAGAGTTGAAGTGCACAAGCGTCTAATTGCACAACTGCAATCCGATTGGCCATTTGGAATGATATAGAACCATTCATCTTACCCAGAACAGTGTGGACTGAAATATTCTAGCCTCATTCCAATCAGCTGACGCTTGATTCCACCTGTACACATTTACACCGTCTTGCACATGATAACTCCTGAAAGTGGATCAAGCGGTTCTGCGTGGTTTGCCCCATCTGCATCGTTAAGAGATGCGTCTGCTAACAACAGGCATCGACACATTGGAAAAGAAATTAGCGGTGTGTTTAAAATGAATAAACTGCCTATGATTTTCACTTTATGAATTATAAGCGGAACTCTTTTTGCTGTTCTCTGATTAGAAAATCTGTCCTGTTTGATGTTTGTATTCTCACGGTTTGTAACTGTATTTAACTTTCAGTTTCACTTTTGTATACTTGTCGGCAACTCACAGCTGGCGACTTTGCTAGGCGACTTTGGAACACGGCATCATGTTCAACCGAAGCTTACCATCAAAATGATGACTTATCCCATCCATCTTAATCAGAATTGACTTTGCACCTTATATACGTCATATGTGACTGATTTTCGTTACAACTCCATACCGAACTGTTGTGAGGAAGTTAGAAATTTTTCAGTTCAACAACAAAAAGAAAACATCCGCTTGTGGAATAAACATTACGATTGAAATGACTGCTCTAAAGAAAAGATTGAACAACACATGCCTTTTTTATTAAGGATGGGATTCATTTGTGGTAAGTGGTACATTACCGTTTGGTAATTTGAGCGCGAAAGTCCCATTAGCCAATAACGCCGTTGGCTCTTAACTACCCACGCCTCTCTACCTAACGTCAAAGAGTTGCAAGGCTTGCCACAGTTCAGCCATACCCGTTCATTTTTAGAGTTCAACTTAAAATCTGAGAATATCTGGATCGCCTGAATTCGACCACTACAACCGTGGCGAACAGGCAAAGAGCTACGATGACTGAACTGCAAAATTCATAGTTGTAGATACATAATTTATTCTAGTCGATTGCGTAACACCACTGTTAATTTGCGATTTATTCCTGATTTATCCTGATTTTAACGGAACTACGGTTTAAAACCAAAAACAATTAAACTTGATTGGTTTTACAATAAAAAAAAGTCTGCAGCGATCATCATCTGGGACATGAAATAAAAGTCGCTGTAGGGAGTTGGTTGCTGTGAGGAAGTTTGGCAGTCAGTTACAATGCACATAGGTTGCAACATCACAGAACGACAAAAAGAACGTCTGTTTTGTCTGAGAACTTTGTACAGACTCTTTAATTTTGAAGCTTACGAACTTGACAAACATTTTGCTGTTTTGATCGTTCTTGTATGTCGGCTGCAGATCCTACTGAATGCTGGTTACTTCTGATAGTTCCGCAAGACACAATCGAACCCGGACAAAAATAGCGTTATAGCTCAGTTGAACAGTGCGTTTACTTTCTCATACATTTGTTATTCTTGGTCACCAGACAAATCATCCTGGGAAGGATGAAGTTTGGTATTCTCATCTGCTCAGTTGTTTCTTTAACTCACATCAAACAGCCCATGATGTGCATACCATCCTAAGGGATGTTTGCTACATACCAGTTGACACAAAGATTGAGCGGATGACGTCTCATCTAGATGAGAGCATAAGCTGTATAAGACTCAGATGGAGTTATGTGTGGATGGGACGGTTGTTCATCATGCTCGTTCTCTTCATATTTACGGTTATCGTTTGGGTTTTCTGTATCACCGCTACAAAAAAGATTGGTCCCATTGTCTTCGTCTTCGGACTCACTCCGTAGGCTATACAGAATGTTGATGTATCCTTTGTTCTTACGCTTCCCTAATTCCTAAATTTTCCAGTCTCCATCAACGTAAGCTCCTTACCTCCGATAATATCGTGATTCGTTCTATGCATGCCTCTTTCTTTCAACGTTTTTTCATTTTTGACAAGATTATTTACTTCGAAAACGTACCATTAAATAGTGCGACTACATGCAAATTGAGGAGACTATTCTGTTGTTTTTCCATCAATTTGGATTGTACACGAATTGATCATTTTTTTTCACAGAGGACGAGGCTGTCTATCATAGAAAAAGATCACATGAGATGATAGATCTTATTCGAAAAATGTCCTAAAACCAAACTGTTATTTTGTCTCACCTGGGTGTGATGGGTCAGGTTTGTGAGCTGATTTGATCCGGAGAGCTATGTTCACTAGGACCTCGGTCCTCCTAGTTTCAATTATGTCATATAGGCTAAGGGAAACCAATCAGACAAAAATCAATTAAGCTAATCAGATTATTTGTCATACTACTAACTTTGTAAAAAATATTTCGGTTGTGAGACACGATCCTATGAGTATACTTGTGACTGCAACACTGCTATCTTCAGTGTACGATAAGAAGTGATCAGAACAGATACCCTCAACCAAAAAGCAATCTGATCGCCCAGCAGCTAACCATGACCACCGGTGTATTATTCCTTAGAGTGGATAAATTTTCGCGAAACTCCCCAAAATCTTGATGTGGTTTCGAATACATATGCGGGCAACAGTAATAGAAAGGGACGTTGATGGCTTATTCACTTTTCCCACGGACTGAGTTAGCTGCTTACTACCAAGTGAGTCAGACTTGTGAACCATTAGCTTCGGACAAGTTCAGTCTAGACCAAGTCAGGTTCTGCAAACAGCTAGCTACAGCGAGCCTTGGTTGTTCCATTACCACAAGGCACGCCGCAGAGTCGGACCCACGGTCCGCTACTAAAAGGCACACTGCAATCCAGACAATTATATTCGCTAGACCATGTGGCACCGGTCACCTGGGTTGCAGGAAGGTATGTGAATTACTTTCTCCAGTTGTTACGCCTCTTTTTCTCACAGGCTGGAATCTATCAACAGTATTTGGCTGGTACGTAAACCAGCATGCACCGAAAGGCAGCAAGCAACGACTGAATTATCATATGCAAAAGTTCAGCCACATTCACTGGTGATTAATGCTTAGAATGCCTGATCGTATCGACAGGAGACGCAGTAAATGTCCTATGAGAAGAGTATATGCTAGTGACGTGCTCTAACAACAGCAGAACTAGAAACATAATGCTTCTTTTAAAAAAAGACTGAGTGAAACATCCGCAGCAAAGTAGCAGCTCCGATCAGTCCTGAAGTGTTTAATTTACATTAACCAAATTCCTCTACCACTCACCAGTACGATTGTATTTTGCTGACTGATAACGTATTCTGTAAGGCGCATTCGTCTGTTTGGTGCGGGATAATGCGCTTCTTTTCATACATTCAGTATGAAGCTGATAGCAAAAAAGAGGGTCTGACTGATGTACAGAACCCCTGCTAACCATTGAACCATAGAGGCAACCGCAAAATGATGTTCCGATCAAACATACGTCAACCAACGATCAGTAGCTTCGTTGCGTCTACAATGACTGCTCGCGAAAATTGAACAGATTGTTCCGCTTTGTTGATCCACCTGACAGTAACTTGTCACGAAAAGGCGTAGCCAAAAGAAATAACTTTGAAATACTTAAAGATGTCAGAAGAGGAATGGACGAATTCAGACGAAAGAATGTAAACCGTTTAAACTAACCGCTCAGACAACTATGGAAATGATTGTTCTCGACACTGTGAAACGGTCTATAGGGCATCATAAAGTTTGCTATTGGTAAGTGTAAAGAATGGCTGTTTGCTGAAAAATGCTGAATCCTGAAACAGTCATCTTGCTAAGTGAACCCATTTCGAGAGTGCATTACTAAGCTGTTGGAATTGCAAGGCGATTTAACGCAGTACGAATACGGTTTCACTGGAAAGCTATTCTCTGGGCTGAAACTCTGGCAGGTATGTTTGTGGAACCATAATTACTTTACGGAGGTGTTAACAGTGAATTAAAAGTCGTCATTTCATCAAAACTAATCCGGTTCAGGTTTCTCGTATTGAAGATGTGACAATCCACCTTTAAGGTTAACCGTTTTCTCTCACTGACTGTTCTTGCCTATGATTTCAGGAGAACGATACAAATATACGTGAGTGTACACGGTTGAACAAAATTCATAGAGTAATTTGTACCGGTTAGTTGGATCTTGTGTAACACATGACTGGCAAGGCTGTCACCCATAAGCCTTTACAATTTTGCATGTGCTCTAACTGAAATGCACTAACCTAGAGTTGGTGATTTCCGATTGTCCACGAGGCGATGGATAGACAGGAGTGAACATCAATAACGATCATACAGATCATCTCCATATAACCCCCTTGAATTTCATTCTGTGGGACTAGTCAATAGAAATAGGGTTGCGTTGCCGAGTTTCATAAGCTTAAAGGCTATGATAGCTTCATTCAAACTTACCGGCAGTGTGTTATCGAAGCGACGGAGTAGATTAAAGCGAACCCGTGAAATTATCACGGATGGCGCCGCTCGGGCCGCTATAGGCTTCGCTGTTGTCTAGTCTGTGTTCTAAGTTAATTGTTCTGATTCAATGCACTGTTTGTTGCATTCACTATGTAGTCGTAGAAGACTGTGGGAAACGCTTGACGTGTGGCACACAGGTGACCAGTGGATGGGGTAAAACGGCAACTATCGTTTTCTGTAGTGAATAACGTCTGGTTTTCCTGTTTGATGATCTGCCTGGAAGAAATGATCTTTATCAGGCTTCACGCTGCTGAAAATTGCAATAGTTTTGTTTTGACCAATGAGAAGAGTTGTGGCCACATGTTTGGGAGTGAGTATTCTCACTACATTGTACTAAACAGAATCTTGTGAACTTAGAGGCGAACGTAGTGGTTAACGCCCAAAGAAGTTTGATGCACCACAGATTGACACCCAAGTAGACTGAATGGATCTAGAGCCCACGGTATCATTGGAGCTTCTCAGGAGACATATATCTGCGGAGTCTGTAGTACACGTGAGGGCTTCGACCATGAACTCGTATTTGGATGGTCGACTATTGATAGTGAAGAGGCTGCATTTGATATTTGAAACTATAACTTCGAACGAAACTAAGAACAAAATGAACTCCGTCTTGAAGAAGTTGAATGTTCACCATCGAGGAAGAGTCTGGTTTATCTGGATGGATGCCAGCTATTCTAATCCCCACTACAGTTAGGAAGGACGGCCCATGGAGGGCGCACAGAAGGCACGGATGTAAGAGGTCGTGATTTGAATCTGTACATGGCGTCATAGATGATTATTGTTTAATGGGTTACTAGCTAAAACGACGTATTTTTTGTAAAAGAATCACTCCACCATTGAATGAGATGACAACGAAACTGT
Source organism: Paragonimus westermani (assembly GCA_008508345.1). Taxonomy (NCBI): domain Eukaryota; kingdom Metazoa; phylum Platyhelminthes; class Trematoda; order Plagiorchiida; family Troglotrematidae; genus Paragonimus; species Paragonimus westermani. The sequence continues at coordinate 94,050 of QNGE01000261.1, forward strand.
TTGTGTGGATATTCTAGTCGCTCTCTAGTTATACTTATCTAAAACAAACAATTTCCAGACAGACACTTTCAGTGAACCACTATAGTTCCGTTACCAACTACTCCGACTCAATCCGTACTCTCAAGCGCTCACTTCTGGCTAGACAACTTGGGACCATTGTAAACTGTGGCCCGAGATAGCTCACAATACAGAAATAACACGGTATGCTAAAATGGGACTTCACAAAGATGCCCACGCAAAGATGGTGGCGAACAACCTCACTCGGAACTACTTCTGAAAGCATGAATTTTTTCACTGTGTCAGAGGAGTGCAGAAAAGCTGTGAACAGTGTTATCAGGCTACACAACGAAGGTTGCTGTTTTAAAGATTTTAAACGCCATGTTGAAATGATTAGTGTGTTACTGAGTAGGGCCGATAAATCTTCGATAGATTAAATCGCGTAAGCAACCTGGAACATGTGTCATTAAACAAAGTGTGTGTCCGGCTGAATGATCCATTCAAGTCCAGTTTTTTTAACGACAATCGGCCACTGTGGCTTATCGTGCACGAGTTCGGATCTTGTTTTGTTCTGTGCTGGTCAGACCGTGGAAGTATATTCTTTTGGCTGACTCCGGCGTACTCTACCGGTGACCATGAGCAGCCTCGACGGCAGCACGGCAGAGCTTACTCACAGCGGGTGGTCAGCAGGATTGGTACTTTGTTGTCAGACCGTCGACCAAGCCAGGCTCCTTCAAGTTCTATTGATTCACTCATCTGGACATCCACATTCTTTCGGTTATCGTGGTTCTCATTAAAACGACGAATAACTGTCTCACATTTCAGAGTTAATCGCTAATCACAGCCAGACTGTGAACTCAAACTGAATCATGACAAACTTCAATGGATTGTTGAGCGGCCTGAATCGATTCATGGTGAAATTAATCCACGAAGGATGATTTTGTTTTTTAGGTTTCCAAATTTCTCCTTACCACAATGTAACATCCAACCAACTGCCTGTCTACTAGCAACTGTTCTTTACATTTCTCTGTATGGAGGTCCTTCTGAGTGAAATCCACATTCGATTTTCAATCTAAACTGACACTTCGGTAGCAGTTTTCGAGGAGAAGCTACCCAAAGCTCTCATGAAAGAGCATGTTTTGCTTTAGTTGTAACCTGTACTAACTCCAGTGTATCTTAATTGCAATCCCCTCCAGAGTACGTGATAATTCAATTGTGCTTATTGTGAAGTCAACAGCACAGCGAACAACGCGGTTACCAGATAAAAGTTTGACCGAAAGTCTAATCCCGGTAGTGGCAGTGGCACGCACTAATGACATGTTCTAACAAGAATGACACCTAAGCAAAGTAATTCTTTTGAAAGGAGCAAGATAAAAAAATTTATACGAATACGAATGTTACGATCACGTTTGAATGATGTTCAATCCACATTCGCCAAGACTCCCTCTACTGCTTACCAGCAGTCTGGGTCTCTGTTGATTCAAGTCACTGTACGTATTTAGTGTGTTCGTTCATGGTCACAGCGTAGCTCAAGGCCTTGGCTCCTACACACTGCGGTTGTCAAACTGTGACTGCAGTTTGGCTCCGATCCAAGTTATAAGTTCAGTTAGGCTGGTGCCCTGGATGACCAGTGCGTAACCTTCACAGTTACGAAGGTTTATTTTATTGTGTGCATGCCTGATACTGTTGATAGCATTCAGATGTTAACTCAGAATACAAACTGCATCTTCTCCGGAAATGGTGCAATATTCACTTTATCAAGCGGCTGGTGTTATCCATTGTTGCTCTATGTAACTCGTTTGTTTCTGATCCGAACAACAAATGAACCGATGGCCTGGATCTCGAGGAAGCCAGAGAAAATGTGTAAACACTCGTTTCTTATCATTTTATGTATATGGCCTTGACCTGGTAACAACAAACGATCTGGTTTTGAAAGCGTTTGTATGTCCTTAAGCGGCAGATCGGAAACCATGGTCAGAAATCTTTCAGGAGTAAGCGAACATGACAGTGCCCCATTATTACTGTGGACTGACACGACGGGTAATGGCCGGTCCGAAAACACTGACCAGTGGTTTGATTATTTAGAACGAAACTTCCGTTCTGTAACAAGGACAATGCGTTAAACGTCGATCATCTCAACCAAGCACAGTGCACAGCACGTACTAGTGTGTGTCACTCACAGTTTGAACTATGTGGTTACATCACAGTACTTATGTACAAAAGTGCTCCAGTCCGTGTCTCTACAAAACACAAAATTGGTCATCCTAACATTGGAAGGAACAAGACCAAATCCATTTTCGCATATAGCCATTTTGACTTCGTTATTTCACAGTCAATAAATTTTGTTTTTCAACCAGCTCACATGGGAATACGACCTAGCCGTAACGTGGGCAGATAGCAGTTTCTGCCTCTACATAGAAATGACACTAAACTGTTGGAAAACTAAAATGTACTCGCCTGCTACCACCTCTTAGTCCTCGATGAGTTAAGTTTGTTCAACACTGTTCATGCTAAGAGTATTATCGTCCAAGTCATACGAATTGAATAACCACATGCTCAAATCTACTGTCAGAAATGTACAGACAATTGGCAGTAGCAAAGACAGTTCAATCCCTCTAGATCGATTACTCCTCCAAAAGACAGTAGTCCATTTTTTGTGTGTAATGCATGGTTGGCCCAATAAATCCCCCTCCAGTTGACATACCATATGGGAAGCACAAATCGAGCGCCACGATTTCCCTCAACCAGGTCAGCTTACCAGTTACATGGAAGTTGACTCAGCCGACACAACCACACGATACTACGCCCACGCAGTCCACTCTCAGGTCAACGTTTACTGGTACTAAGGCACACATATAGCTTTGTTCACCGGCATTGTACACGAGACATTGTGTGTAGATAAAGGTAGAATCACCATGGTTTACGTGTTGACGCTTGAAACAATGACTACTTTGTCACTCAGATACTCAAACTGTTTTCCTTTACAGCTGTGGCCACAAATTCGTCACACTTTTCCAGACATAGGGAGAGGAAATTGTATCCTTGAAAATAGTTGGAAATGGTCATCACATCAACTCTATAGGGTTGTAACGAACAACACTAACACCTGCAGCTGTGTTAGCGTTTACAACGGCAGAACTGATTGATTCCTGAGCCTCAGGATGAAGGAAAACGTCCCCAAATATATCGAGGACGTAATGTGTAGCGTAATCCGATGCGACCCCACCAAACAGTGCAATCCCGGTTTCCTCGATCGCCAGACACCTGGTAGACTGGTCACGTAATCGATTCGATAAACGTTTTCCGTGGGTTGATGCTTCATCACAAGCCCTTCGCCCTTAGGTCACTCGAGGAGTTTCTGATTATGCGTGACAAACCAGTCCTGTGTGTTCAGAAGTTGGTGACCTTGAACCTTCGTCTGCCCCTTTTTTGCCCATGGGTAGACTAGTGTATGGATTGACTTGAATCATGAACTTGATTCGTTTAAGTATTTTTGATTTTCATCGCTGCTATGTGTAGCAGCTGGTGAGAACATAAGAAATAGTACCACTATCTTGGAAAAACCAGTCTGATTTCGTTAATCAAATCACTGACACGGTCTTGGCGTGTACTAACTAACGGCGTGATATTTGTTTAACGGAATGTTTTATAATTGACGGGTAACAGGAGATTCCGATTTTCATACAAATTAAACACCGCCCACAGGTGACCGCAGCTGTCGCATTCCCACAGACTTTTCAGTCTGTCCCTTTCGAAAAGAAGCACTTGACTCGAGTTTCGCTCTCATTAGAGCTCGTCAGTAGTGCATATCCTTGCCACGACTGGGTTTAAAACTCCGACCACGCTTTCATGAGGCAACCGTGTTGATCACTGCGTCATTGATTTCACAGTGTGGACGACCGAATTTTCATGCAAACGCTCATCCACATTCCTTTGTCAGTAGTAGTCTCACTACCCGATTGTATCGAGAGAAAACACAGTGACTGTCCTGTTAGCTCTAATCAACAACAAGTTTGCCTCATGAAAGCGTGGCCGGAGTTCAAACTCCGGCCGTGGTAGGAATGTGCACTACTGACGAGTTCCAGCAGGAGAGGAACTTAAGTCAGTTGTTTCATTTCGAAAGGGGATGACTGGAGAGTCCGTAGGAATGAGGCATCTGCGGTTAACTTCGGATAATGTTCAATTTATGTGAATATTTCGTTGCTCAAGACTGTTTGATAAATTCCTGTAAAAGAGAGCCCATACTTTGCTGGACATAACTGAACATCGAACATAATAAATCGTCAGACAGTTCATAAGAATTGCTGCGCATTTGGTTAAGCCTTATCGGAATCTAATCAGAAGGTCATAACTGTGTACGTGCTCATTTACACTTTTCGGGAGACCCTACTGGCCAATTTGAACGGCGGTTTTTCTGAACGGCGAAGTATTCATCCGTGGGGATCACAACGTAGGCCCCGGATCGACCAAATGAAACAAGGTAGACAATTAGGAAAGTTCATTCAATGGCCAATCACAGCTGATGGATCAGTATGAAACTCTTCAAGCAGGTGAAGGGGTGTTTTTTTACCTGTGCAACATGTGTATATAATGTATCGATTTTTCAAGCTCAGTCATTTGAAAATTCAGCCCAACCCTATCCCTCCACAATGTTCTCCTCTGTATATCTTGCCTCCTGTGTCTGACCGTTAATTGGAACTTGACTCCGTTGTTTTTGTTTCTTCACGTCAGTTTGATACTTGTGCAAATAGTCAGTAGCCTGCCTTGCTGGAATGGTGCGTGCATCATTTAATTTCGGAGCTCGGCTCGTTCACATTGTTTTTAAATCCGTTAACTGCTCGGAAAGACTCTGTTGGGTATGAATGTCATATTGTCTGATTAGAATTCGTTTTTAGCCTGTTCGGCACCAAACTGTAACCCATTTTCCGAAAACGATCTGTCGGTCGTAACTGTTGAGGTTGTCCACCTATTCACTTTGATACTTTGCTCAATGATACCGTGGCATTGTGTTCCAACCTTGTTTTGAATATTTGCGATCGTCGGTTTATCGCCACACGTTGCTCAACTTCTTCGTGAAATATCGTATGTATATACCACAGCTCCACATCAGTAGTCTATGTTGTGGTCTATAGGTTGAGTACACAACCAGTCAATAGAAATTCACGCATTTCTAAATTTTAGGTAAATGCGTTCGACCGTTCTTTGACTGATGTAAGTAGAGATTTATTTAATCGTCGTCTTGGTCACGCGCTCACCAGCTTGACCCAAAACCGAGGAAACGGGAAGAGACGTAACAACACCGTTTATTGGAAGAGTGAGACAAAACTAGGTCACGGAGACTCCGAATTTATGGAGCAAAACGACTACCATAAGTGGTCGACAGACAGAGCAAATCAAATGAAACAGGCATATATGGCACTCACGGTGTCAGAACAAATCACCTTACAGGGGGCGTCAGAATGCAACATGAGAAAACAGTCCAGGTAGCGCACAAGTGTTCGACCGCACGGCTACAGTTTGGTTGGCTGAGTGGAACCATACCACTACCCACGACCATACCATCCGAACTGGGCCGGCAGGTCAATGTGGCGTGATGTATCCTGGCTGCATCGTTGAGAGATGAGCCTCCTAACAAGATTTTAGAGGATTACACAAGTATCGCTAAGTAATGACAATGTATGGCGAACAAGAATTGTGCGCTCGCTGAGTCTGGGAGTCGTGCTAAACCCCGAACAAGTCCAGTTTCCAGCTGAGCAACGCAAACAGATACACATTTTCTGGGTAGTAGTATCCGATGTTGGTGAAGTCTTAACGACTGTGTGATTCATGGCAACGGCTATTGTGCTAAATATTTATTATAGTTCGGCGGAATGAACAAAAGTTTTGTGATTTTTGCTCACATATATACTTTTCTTTCTTACGCATCGTGAACAAGGAAATAAGTTTTCACCGACGGACAGATAACCCCGTGTTTATAGTGACAGTTGTTTCAACTCTGTACGACTATTTTCGTGGTGATTTGGAGAAAAAACTTTTTACTGGTGAGTGATTCGACAGTGATTTGACTTCAGTAAGGACTCTGTTGTGTTTCCATTCGGATGCAATCAAAATCATCCCGTACAGACGAAAACAGCAGTAGAAATAACGCGCGGATCGAGAACTGTAAAAACCAAATGCCGATGTGTACACGCGCTAGTGTCATTCTTAAGTGTGTGTGAATAAATGTGTTGTCGATGGATGAAAGCGGGACCAAACGGAACGGTGCTTCAACACAAGCACGAGTGAGGCACAGGCTGCGGTAACGCATGTACAAAGATCCCAATATAAAAATAAGGGCTTTGAGTAAATTCGGGCCAGTGACAGTGGTTGTTAGGCCTCTCAAAGCTGAGTCCGTTCTGAATTAACAAGCGTATTTTCAATACTAGGTAGCAGCAGCATTGGGTTTCAGTATGACCTGCTTAGGAAATCCAGCGGATGTAGCTGATCTCTAAAATCGTTGGGTGGATTCGACGTGAATTAGTAACATGGATGGGTGACTGGGTCCAAACGTGGAATTTCTGAACTCCCGATGTGACTTCACAGTTTAATTAGCAGAGCACCCGAAGTGTTTGGATGCGCCATTTCTAAAGCGGTTTCGAACCTAGCCAGATTTTTTTTATACAGTCGGGTGCCTTCTAACTACGTTTATCGTTCAAGGGGTTTAGGTCTTCCTGTGCTTCTGCAGTGTGTAGGGGTCCATCCTTTCATCTTGAAAATAACTACACACGTTAGACTTCCGTTCAACTTATCCTCACGGCTGATCGTAGGATCCGGGTATAAATTGTGCATGTAGACACAGACTAATGTAAAATGGTCCGATTCAGCGAAGCTTTAGCCGTCGTCCTCGCGCTGGTTTAGGACAATCATTGGAGGTAACACTGGTCGACATCCATTTTCTAATCAGTCAGAAATGCTATGATGTCCAAGAGAATGCCCGCGGCTTAACCCTCAATCGATTTATGAGTCATACATATAAAACTGCATCCAGTGTTTTCTGTACACAAATCTGAGTGAGTTCTGTGGGATTGTTTGATCTCCTGCATAAGCCACTTGTAGTAGCTTCTCATTTGCTTTTCAGTTACCTCAATCATACTTCATCTGATTTAAGTTTCCTACAAAAACAGCACCAATAAACGAGCGTCTACGAACTAGATTAGCTACCATTTACTCACAAATTACGATTCGCCGTATGAAAGTGTGTCGATATTTTTTCCACGAATTCGATCAATAAGCGCAATTGAACTTGAACTGTGAAAAGGCAAGTATGAGCACGTAACGCGCAAATATGTGTGCGGTAAACAAGTTCCGGCTCAATGTTTTATGCAATGGCCTTGATTACGTTGCATTTGGTCTTGATAGCGTAACTTGTCGACGGAGTGTACTCGTGTGAGTAGCACGTGAAAGTTGATCTTTCATTGACCGTACGACTTTGTTTTGAGAAACGACAATTCGAACACTCATCTACATAATCGTGTTTTGGTATTTTCAAAAGCCAACCTGTTAAAGATGAACAACCAGGTTGAGAACGAAGTAGCACACGTACACACAAGATTTAGATGGTTCACACTAGAAACAAAACTGATTTAGTTCACAAATGACGGAGCCCAAAAAATCACTCGGTACCGGAGTTCAGTTATTCGACAGCCTAGCACACAAAGAAATGAAAGGGAGTGAAATGTATGTGCTAGACTTTGGTGTGAGTGTTGATTTCCTGAGGTTTACTCGCAAATAAAGCCTCGGTTGGATCACCAGATCTAAGTCAATTCACATAGACCTAAATGAATATTACTTTCAATAGTCCATACATCATTCTGTGGTAGATCGTTTCGACAAATCTGTTTAGACACCATATCCTGTGTTATGGAGTTTACGAGGCACCTAGAGGACAGTGAGTGTCTTGTGCGTAATTGAGGCTTGCAACAAAACTGTAGAACCATGCCTGATTTATGGACGTTTTCCATAAATAGAAGGCTCAAAGAGCAAGGTTTACATGCCATCTACTTTAATTTAACTGAACATCCGAATTTTCCTCGGAATTGGAAAAATAACTGCGAGAAAATCGAAAGATCGCTTTAGCAAGTATTCTTTCGTCGGATGCTAGAGGTGTGTGCCTCATTCGTCTTTCCTCGAGATATAAAGACATTTTCTGATGTGTTGCCAAGATTACGTCAGCAGCTTAAGACATCTGTCATATCGTGAAAATGAATTCTTTCGCACAGGCGACATGGTAAGTTTCATGATAAGTAGCACTGAAAGTCTTCCAAGCTTGTTAGCATAAGCATTCTCATTTTGCTCCCTATCCATTACTTGGACTCCGGTCACGTTTTCATTAGGCAACCTTGTTGACCGTTCAGCAGTCTAAGCATTATCCACAAGCGAATGTAACTGAGCATCTGTATGAAAATTCGGTCTTCCATACTGTGAAGTCAGTGGCGTATTGGTCAACAAGGTTGCCTCATGAAGGCGTGGCCGCACTTCTAGTTGTAGCCGTGGTAGGAATATACACTACTGACGAGCTCTAATGAGAGCGAAACTCGAGCCATGTGCTTCTTTTCGAAACGGGATGACTGGAGAGTCTGTGGGAATGAAGCATCTGCGGTTGATTACCAGTGACTTTCAATTCACGCCAACCAAAATCGCTCACAATTTACCGCTAAACAAGGGGATCTGTCATGATAACATGGATTTATGAGAGAGTTGGAGCTTTTTCCCGAACTTTAGGAATACTGGTCACAACTAGGTTGTGCTGTCGTCGACATCTGGCAGAGTGTGGACGGAGGACTGATTATAACGAATACGATAAGTTTTCATTTGTTGTGTCTCATAAGCGGTCAGCCTGGTGTTAGGTTCCTTGGCCAGCTGCCCGCCATAAAAATGGTTTAGAAATGCAACATCGTATGTGCACCAGAGAGTATCTCACACCTGTTGCGTACTGAGCTACCCAATCGGGAGAAAATCAGAACAAGAATCTGAGTAGCACTAAGCAATCTCAGTTGATCGGAAAAACAGCACGATTTTAAGGGAACAGCGGCATTTATGGTTGTTAATAAACGACAGCCGTCCTTATGTTTTGATTGGCTAGCTTGTTGCTGTGTTATTCCACGTCCTCGCATCTAGTAACTCGGTTGTTTGAAACAGATTCGCATTTAATAACAGCTGATCACTGTCTACGTTCGATTGGTTCCAGTTTGACCGTCCGTACTATCTTACACTCGAACACTGAATCGTTTAACTTTCTCCAATCAAGAAACCGCTCCAGACCAGACCCACTGCATTACCTTACTGAGTTTCCTTATTCGAAAGTCCCATTAGTCTTCCAGCGTGCTAGGGTCGGTGCGAGAGCAAGGTGATCCGATAGTTGGGGTAATGATTCGACTGAAATTTGCTGTGGAAAGGAATTTCAACAAAACAGATTTTCTCTGAGGGAAACACTCCAAATCAGAGTTTTTCAGGGGTGAAGATGAATTATATTGAAACCACCTGAGTGAGTATGCTTGTGAATGTTCATTCAATCTGGCCGACCCGAAAATGTGTCATCTTGTAGACAGTTGGTAGATTAATTGTGGTATTAGGTGGAATCACTAGATTTATATCCCCTGTCGGGGTTTTAGTTGCGCTACGTTCGGTTCATGAAACACTTTTGTTTTGTCAATCTCGGACCTGTTGATCTGTTACACATCCACTTTGTGGATAAACCCAGTGTGGTGAAGAGGAACGAACACACTACGCTACTCTTCGGCAGTCAGGCGGAGGTGTGTATTTTGGTGCTGATTTAACCGAGGAAAAATTCCAAAGGGAATATTGGAGCGTACTCAAGCAGGAATCGGTGTTTCCCATACTTCTTATTGGAAGTCTTGACGTTCCTGGGTTAGTATTGTGTACAAATAAGTGTTTTTGGTTGTGCTGGTGTTGAACCATACACGACGTCTGCTAATTTTTCGAGGAAACAGTCATTGTGCCATCCGTGTTCTTCATTCACAGCAACAGTACCTGAGGTGGTGTAAGAGAAGTAGATACCACACTGACTCGCTCTGGTACACTGTCCATCGTCAATACCGGTGATAGCCCTAACTTATGCGGGTGAATTTCCTTCGAGTATTTAATGGTCAAGCAGATTTCGACCAAACCATTCCGTTGTTATTCTAGTCTGTCTACTCGCTCGTCTCTCGAAGGGTCCGACAGCATAATACCAATCACATAACCGTGATAGTCCAAACGATGGCCTAACGTTTTAAGAGCAAAGGCCGAACCAAAAGAAGCCAAACGAGAGTTATCCAAGTTGACGGCAAACACAAGGGGGAGAGAGGGTCTATAGATCCAGGGAACTCCTGCCCATCGATCTCAAAATTAGTTCACCATTTGACGTCAGTTATTTTCATTATTTGTCCCTTTTTTGAACTTGCAGAAGTTACATATGTGCTCTAGCGGGACCTGAGACAATTGGTATGTGTAGTTTGAATGCACGATGTAACGCAGTGGCCGTCGTCTTACTGGTTTCCAAGTGATATGAAATAATGTTTCTCAAATGTTAATGAAGGGTTCTGTTTTGTTGAAAACATTTTAGATTTGCTACCTAACGAAACCCCGACAGAAAAGACAGTCTAACAACGGACCAATTCGAGTTCGTCTTAAGATACAATGTCGTAATTGAACAACCATTACTATCCATCGAATTCGTTAGTTCTTTGTTTACTACTGAGCCAATCAGAATGCAGTTTGTGCCACTGCATGTACCACCGTTGACTATAGACGATAGGTCGTAATTTCCATAACACTGGTATGATTATACATCTCTGTTTCTATGCCACGAATAACAGCCCAACACTATCACTTCATGGCCTTCGTGTCATTACTTACGCGGGAGGTTCGAATTCAACTACGATTCCTGGGACGATTAGGATTTCTTAATTCGGAGTATTGTATCTTTCTCGTGTAGGTACTAAGTAAGGACTTGTTCAAAATAGTTGCCAAAGACATAACTACAGGCTGAAATTGGTCACCCTTGGAACAGCTGTGTGGCTGTTCACGCGCGCGGTCAGACTCACTGTTTTGACGAATACGTTCGCTGACTGGCCACACAGTCGCTGAAGTCTGGAACTGTAGTAGCTAGAGATCCAGGATAGTCGGCAGGACCATACGAAACAAGTCTGTTAATATCGCATCAGAAACTGATAGGGAAATGTACGAAATGTACGGGTCTTCAAGAAACAATATTCTCCGCATTTTATACATACTGGAGGCGTAGGTTAAGGCTTTTTGTTATGTTCATGATTCATTGGATGGTGGTGACGCTTAAGTGAGTACGCTGGTCTCCGGTGGGCACGATTTCAACGTGGCGAGGACTGTGGGTCTGGTCTCCACTCAGAGTGGATCAATAACTGTGACCCATCGTCAGTAAGTATGGAACGTAAAAGAAGTATATTGCCAAAACTTTCACCGGATTTGGTCTGAGAATCCACGTCAATGAAATCAATTTATTTCGGTGGTCCTGACTCGTCAGTGATAAGACCATTTCTGAACGCCTGAATTAACACATAAACATCAAGTGATACGGTTCCCATTGGCATCAGTAATGAACGAAAACTACACATAACAATGTGATCTCAACACTTATTCCACTTTAACCAATACCAATTTGAAAACTGGCAAACGAGTACTAACGTTTATTTACATTGGTGTGTCTGACTCGGACAAGCCGAACAAAGTTCGTAGTTGCGTGCGTCAGTAGTAACATTCTCACAAGTAGTTTATTTGGCACCAAATGTTTGTGACACCAGTGTAATTTTGGAAGGAAGAAGCTTGACAGAAATCTGTGTGACTGTCTTTGTAGACCTGTGGAATTATTGAGAAAGAGCACTAGTTGTAAGTCCTGTGTTCTCATTTATAAATGGAATTGTGCAGGCCATATTCTGAAAATTGTTTTGGTCATCGGCGATTTGTCATTTGCAACAGAACTCACACAGACAACACCGACTGCTTTGCCAACAGTGAGCAGATCGACGAAGCGAACTGGGGAAATGTTGAGGTTGTTTGCACTGGAAACGGAAATGCTCATGATACACTGATTCATATAGAAATGGCTTGTGGGACTGAGAAGTAAATAGTTCACAAACTTTACCAAACAGTATGCTCATTATTGCGTACATTCTACACCCAACGTTGTAATAATGCATTGAAGCTTCACGATTCCGCTCACATTTCGATCATCTCCCATAACGTCGGATGGTATGCCGTGCCTCATGTAGGTCAGTGTTTAGGTGCGCGTCCAATTGGTTACTTATTCCACATTCTGATCCCGAAGGTGAGGATTTACTTCTTTACTTACAAAATGATAGACGCCACTTTCTGGTAGATGAACATACACAACATCCTCGAGGATGTAAGCAATTTTACTTTGTAACATCCATGGGTTTTTTTTTCACTGTTTGGGATGCCGTTACATCAGACAATGGGTCACGAAAGGGAAAGTAAATAGATGACCACAAATTTGTCATTTAGGTCAAGTGAAAATTCACGAAGAAAAGGATTCAATAACTTTACAAATAAAAGTCAATCACTAACTACCAGCCATCGACATTGCAGATGACGTTTCCAACCAAACTTAGCAGGACAGACCTGTATAGGTTGTAGTGCTCAAGAAAAGATCAGGAACAACTCAATCTTACATCATTAGTTTATTCATTGAATATGCATGGTTGACAACATCCGCTTCTGGATTAGTATGTTACAGTGACCGAAGCCAATGGATGACCGCGTACAAGTGTCGCTGCTATAGGCTTGCACTAAATCATTCACGGTTCCATTCACACACCCCGTATGTGGTGTATGCCTTATAGAATGAGATGCCGAGATGTGTGAGTGGTGTGGATACCGGAGGCATATCAGTCACATCTGTTAACGTGCTCAACATAGTCTACATACTGTTCACACAACTAACTAGAGCAACATCGTTCACACACTCAAAAGTGCTCAGCTACATTACAGCAGAAACTCAAGCTTAGTTTGATGATTGGGCCTCTGGACCATAACGTTCACCTCAGACTTTATAAACAGAGCTCTAGTAAAGTGAACACATAAAGCTAAACTGTGCGATCTGATGAGATCTCCGAAAAGTCATGAGCAACCCTCGCAAAATTATAAACATTTTCCTCTATTTAATGTTCCAGTCTCACATTTCGGTTTGCGGCTTCAGTAATTGTTAGGCATTCAGCCTAAACACTATCGTTGACGAATTGATTGCTCTCAATTTGGTATCAGCTTCTGAAGGTGTGCAATTGTTCGTTGGTAGCGGCCCAGGTCTCATCAAGTTTCAAAACAGACTTCTAGAGGTTCCGTTTCGACTTATTCATTAGTACCATGATTCTGTCCGCTTTCTCTTTCAAAATGCCCGTTGTGGGCGATCTAGGAGCCAGAAAGTGTTTGTTTGTTCTGCTTTACTTAAACTTGCGCGATTTCTGACATTGCAGTTTTGCGCTTACGTTGATATACTGACACTACTGGCCCATGCATAGTAAAAGGTCTCGTACTCCTGAATTAGCTTATGTACCCGGTGCCTATGAGAAAATGCCTCGAGGAAACAGGTGGGCCGACCTCGCGTAGCAGAACAAGTTACCATTTTTCACTGCCTAGCAGTGCTGAGCAGATTAAAACAATCAACCGTCAACCACATTTGGTTCACGTAACCTCGTGGCATCAGTATGATATGTTATGATAGTAGCGCCGAGAGACGAAGTACCTCTCTACTCTGCCGTCACCGCATGTCGACAGCGTGGGACAGTGAGGAAATGAGTGATCGACATGCCCGCCGATGAATACGGTGAAATACTGCAGGCAGTATAATACGTATGCGTCAGCATGACGCCAGCGTGACAGCAGAAACAGGGAACCACTTTCACCGAAGTGACGAGTGACAGAAAAACGACGGTACCGACAGAGGGAAAGAAGCAATGGTGCACAGATTTGCTCCACCAAGTGCGGTCATGAAAACCGAGGGTGATGACTAACAGGCGACTGTAAAATGTAAGCGTTTGTTGTGTATCCAGAAAGCGGACGATACAAAGATTGTTTTATTGGAGAAACCAATACACTACTTAAGCCTCTCAACGGGACCAGAAACAAAAACACTCATTTGCACACCGCACTCTTCTGAGGACGCTCCAGTCGCTCTGGACACCATGTCTCAGTCCTTCATGTGGCAACAGCCATTAAATGTCATTCTGTCTTCCAACGATCTTTCCCATATGTCTCCCGTATTTATCCCGCGATCATTTCGATCCAAGCGGCTACTGAATAGTGGTGTGAGTAGTATGGTGCGACCGTCTATCCTCACTACACTCCTCCCCCTGTAAAGATTGTTCCAGTCGTAACAAAAGGCGTTCAGGTTCTCTTCGTTCCCTCGACGATCTGCGTGCTGGCCCCGGTGCTGGTGACACACATGGTGTGCATTCTCTTCTGACCGGAGTGTCGTACCATTTACAAAGTTGGCTTCTGTGCACACGATGTTGATTTTTCTCATTCTTTATCAAATACACTGGGCCACGACGTTCAACTATTACATACGGTCCCCTCCACTTTGCCAGAAACTTCCTAGATCCGGGTCCTGTTGCCCTCGCGCTCCACCGGTCTCGGTATTTCACCTTAGAACCAAGTTCAAACACAGTCCTTCGACCCGATAACCTCGCAGTTGATCGCCCCCTAGAAGCTTCTTGTGTGTTTTTCAAGTTTCGGTTGGCAGATCTCCAAGATTCCGCTAATTCACGCGTGCTCATCCGTCGGTCTCCCCATAAACCAACCCCCGAATGGACCGGCAAGCGTGGCACGCGCCCACACATGAGCTCGAATGGCGACTTTTTCGTTGTCCCTTGCGGCGAACAGCGGTGGGCCAACAGAATCAACGGTAACGTTTCTTCCCAGCTTTCTCTTTTCGCAGCCAACCATTCCTTGATTGTGCGATTGTTCCTCTCCGTCAATCCGTTTGATTGAGGATGATATGGAGTTGTGCATATTTTCTTGATTCCCAAACGCTCCAAACAGTTCCGAAACTCCTCACTTTCGAAGCAGGGGCCTTGATCAGTCAATATGCTTCGCGGTATTCCGTGATCCGCTACGATATGCTCCATCACCGCCCTGCACACCGTGCTTGCGCGCTGATCGGGTATGGCGGCTGCTTCGATCCACCTTGTGAAGTGCTCGGTCATGACTACGATGTATTGATTTCCGGACGTCGTTACACATCACATCCACTGACTACAGTTCTCCAATCTTACTGACCGGAATTGGTTGTGTGGGATACTGACTGGGGTGGTTAGTGCTCTTCACCAACTGACATTGCTGGCACGCCCGCACATGATTCTTAACATCATTCTTCATTCCCGGCAAGTATGCCCTTTGTTTCAGCACTTCATAGGTTCGATGACAACCCGTATGAGCCAGCTGATGACATTATTTCATAATTGCCGCCATCAACTCCGCCGGTATGACCGGGACGTTTATTCCATCCCGCAATTGGCGCATCAAAATTCCGACACTATTCAGCCGCAAATCGGATCAATGCATTCCGAAAGCTTTCAATTCCGGATTCACTTCGTCTTCTGGTGGTTGTTATCCTGACAAAAGTCGGTCAATCACCACCCGGATCGCCGTATCCCTCCTCTGTGCTGCTTATAACTCTCCGGGGTCACTCTCCAGTTCGATACTGTTAACTCCAGTCACGTCCTTGTGGACTTCCTCCAGGTATCGCGTTCGGGAAAGCAAATCGGGAACACAGTTCTCTTTTCCGGCTACATGGATGAGTGTGAAGTCCTACTCTTGTAGTCGTAACGCCTAACGAGCCAGCCTTCCTCGGGGGTCCTTCGCCGAGTTAATCCACTCCAGCGGTTTTCGTTCAGTCTCCACATGGAAACGTCGGCCGAGCAAGTACGGCCTCCATTTTTCCAAGGCCCATACGATTGCCAATCATTCTTTCTCTGTCGTTGAATAGTTTCGTTCAGCAGGACTCAGTACCCGACTAGCGTATTCCACCACACCGTCTTCCTGCTTCAGTACCGCTCCAATTCCTACATCACTTGCATCCGTTGAGACAATGAAGCTCTGTCCAGTCACTGGCAATTTCAGGGTCAGCTGTCCTTCTTTCATCAAGCGTTGGATCTCGACGAACGCTTGGTTGGCTTTCTGTGACCAATGAAATTGGCAATCCTTCCTCAGAATTTCGTATAACGGACTCGCGAGGTCATGGAAGTTTTTGATGAAGCGGCTGTAGAACCCGACGCGACCGAGAAACTGTCTCAGCGTCCTCTTCGATGTTGGCACCGGAATAGCCTCGATTGTCAGCAGTTTCTCGGGCAGTGGCTGGACCTCCCCCTGACCGACCTTGTGACCGAGCAGTATTACCGTTTGTTTCGCCAGTTGAGACTTTGAACTATTGATCCGGAGGCCGGCTGTCTCAATCTTCTGTAGCACTGCTGAAACGTGTACTGCATGTTCTGTCTCATTTGTGCTGTAAATGACGATATCGTCTCCATAGACAACAGTGTTGCTCACTCCGTCCAACACCTTCAGCATCAGTCGTCTGAACGTGAACGGAGCGCCTGAGAGTCCGAACGGCATCCGCTTGAAGCGGTATTGCTTTTCACCCACTGTGAATGCTGTCTTATCTCGGTCCGATTGTTTGATTGGGACCTGCCAATATCCGGACCGTAAGTCGAACACTGTAAACACCCGGGCGTTCTGCAGCTTGTCAAAAATCTCCGCCACCGACGGGACTGCTACCACTTTATTGATCGTTATCTCGTTCAGCCGCCTGAAATCGACACAGAATCGAAATTTACCGTTAGGCTTCTTTACCAACAAGACAGGAGAGTTGAACGGGCTATCGGCCTCCTCGATAATTTCTTCCTTCAGCATATCCTTCACTTGTCGTTCAACTTCCGGCTGCAAGTGCATTGGAATTCTTCGGGGTCCGAGTGACCGAAACCGTTTTGACTCGATGGGGATTTCGTGTTCAACCCAGCCACAATAGCCATACGGGTCCTGATCCGTAGTGAACAATCCCTGAAACTTGCGTATCACTTTGTTCAGAAGCTGATTGTCACAAGTTGACATTGCTCTGGGTACGTTCACTTCAATTTGTCCAAACTGGGTTCTGCGCTTTCTCACCAGCGGAACCACCCCATACTTCGTTACCAGTTTATCATGCTTCAAATCAATCACGGCCTCAATGTGGTCAATAAAATCCACCTCCAAGATAGTTTGACGTGCGTCGGGGGCAATAACGAACGGTTGTTTGACTACCTGACCATTGATTCGAACACCATATTCTGCCAGACCATCAACTTTCAGAGTAAACCCACCGACCGTTCGGACTACCACTCTGAGCTGATCGCGGACTGTTGGTGGCACTCCGTCCAAGAATTGTGTCGTCAGCAGGCGTTGTTCTGAGTCCTGGTCCAAGGCTCTTGACAACGCAGCACGTAGGGACATGGCGTAAACAAGAGCGTCGCCTCCTGGTCCAAGCCGGGCGCCTCATTGCCTTCTGGCAGTCGGCGAGGCTGTAGAACCCGACGATCCACGCCTCCTTCGAGGCGGCTCATTTCAGCTTCGTAT
The DNA here is from genome assembly GCA_008508345.1 of Paragonimus westermani. Lineage (NCBI taxonomy): Eukaryota > Metazoa > Platyhelminthes > Trematoda > Plagiorchiida > Troglotrematidae > Paragonimus > Paragonimus westermani. The sequence goes on from QNGE01000261.1 coordinate 111,687, forward strand.
GAGCCCTTCGCACCTCATCCACCACCGCCTTTAGCCCGCCTTTGAGAAGCATCCGCAGGACCGCCAGCTTCGCCCGGTCCACCTTTACTCCAACCGCCACCGCCACGTCTTCGAAGTCCTCCAGGAAACTCTGAACATCCTCATCCTCAAACGGCTTCGGCCACGGGATCTTCATTCTTGTATACTGGTCACGGCACCAAATGTTGTGAATGCAGAAAGCGGATGACACAGAGGTTGTTTTATTGGAGAAACCAGTACACTACTTAAGCCTCTCAACGGGACTAAGAACAAAAACACTCATTTGCACACCGCACTAGTCCGAGGAGGCTCCAGTCACTTTGGACACCATGCCTCAGTTTCATCATGTGGCGAAAGTCATTAAATGTCACTCTGTCTTCCAACGATCTTTCCCATATGTCTCCCGTATTTATCCCGCGATCATTTCGATCCAAGCGGCTACTGAATAGTGGTGTGAGTAGTATGGTGCGACCGTATCTCCTCACTACACGTACTGTATTTATACCATCTTACTCGTGGTAGCATTTTTCAAAAACCCTTCTACACTGATTGTCCTCAGCTGCGCTTCAACTTATTACCACACAAAAACTTCACTGATCATAAAGGGAAGCATAGCTAAGTTGAAACTTGACTGGTAGGACGATATATGAAGGCCTGTCAATGAACTTCTGAAAGCCTTTAACCAAAGTACACTGTGAGATTTTTTACATTTTGTCTTCCACCGTTGAGTTTTTTTGGATACAGTGATATTTGCTTTATACAGAACATAATTTGCATGTATCAGTCTCCGTTGTTTACCTTATAATTCGTGACAAAATTTAAAACTATTCAATTAAAGAATCTGCTCATCCGCTGAGTGTAGACTTTACTCGGTGGAGTTTCGCTAGACAAAGTTGTAAGTCAACTGTGGTGAGAATCTACTCGATTCACTGATTATCAAAACCCCGACACAACAGAAGATCTGACAAACGGCCAATCCAAATATTGCGTTAAAGGTACAACATCAGGATTGAACGAACGACCTCAATGTTGTGCCTTCCGTTATTCGCCAATTTCTTTGTTCCGTATAACACCAATTAACATACAGTTTATGACTTTGCGTGTGCTAATACGATCAGCCAATGACAGACTATGATTTCTTTAATACTGTTGTACATGCATAAATTCAGCGTCTCAACTCATGAATAACAACTGCTCACTGCTACCAGTACCAAGTCTTTTGCTTATTATCTGCGAGTATCACAATATCGGCTCACAGATCTTCAGCTCATCAACATTCTCTTTGCTATCTTTGTAGTGAACAATTCAGTGTATTCAAATCTGATAAAACAGTTTTCGGGACGCTACTCAGAATCTTTCGAATTTGCTTTCGCGGTAACCTAATGACAACATAGTGTTTAAAAGAGAATGTGCGAAATGAAACTGTGTTTAACTTAATATGATCTGTCTTTACTTGACAGGAAAGCCGATTTCAAGTGGACTCTTGACTTTTTAGCTAGGTCTGTCAACTCTGTGAATTTCGTAATCATGCGTGTTTTGTGTGCGCTTGGGGCCACAAAAACTAGTTTCTCTAACTCAAGTCATATTTGTCAGCACGGTTTGCGGATGACCTAATGGATGATTGTTTTCCGTTGCTCTGAAAAAATTCAGAACCAAGAATAAAAAGCACTTAATACAGCGAACCCTCTAAAGGGACGAGACCACCCACATATGATACCTTCTGAGAATGGTCTCTCGAGAGATTGGGGTGAACAACCAACAATGTCCACTAACAAAATGCAGAACAGCAGTAAATGTTACAATCTGTTGTTTAGCAAAGGTTTGTTCCCTTAATCTGATTTCTCCAAACATTCTACGGTGTCACATCTTATACAGGATATCTTAGTTGATACTGACGTTGACTACAAGCGTAACTTATCCGTTCACCGCACTGTTCTTTAAAGAGCAACAGGCCGACTCATAGACTCCTCCTCCTCTGATGTATCTTCCTTGTCCAGATAAGAATAACATGAGTGTATGAAGGGGTATCGATGATCTGTCCGGCAAGACTGACGGACTGCATTGATTGAATGCAGTGTGGCTAAAGTACTACGTACTTTTGGGTTATCGTTTACGAGATGGAGGTCAAACGATGTGCACGATCAGTCACTGATTTGTGGTTTTGAATACAACGGATTGCCAAAATTAAAATTCAGTCGTGTGAAATCAGTGAGATATTGATGTCAACTGTTTGGAGCATCTGAGGCTGCCTGCAAGGAGATCAAGCAAAATGCGTAGAATAGGATGTGATTGGGGGAAAATTGAAGCAAATTAAGTCCAAACTTAAGATTCATCTTCATAGCTAAGAGTGTGGCCTCTCTAGAAAAATACAGTTATGTGCGTGTTTCAGGGGTTTCACTGAAAGTAGTCTTTTTAGCAGAGAAGCCTTGTTCGGTTGAACCAGCTAGAGGAGAACTACCATAGAAATAATAAACAGTTATTATCATCCCTTCATCAATTCACACTGAAACCAAGTAATTAGCAAACAATACAGATGTTTCGTCCCGTCTTCTAGTGTGACACTTCTAGCCCTGAAACATTCGAAATAGATCACTTCGGATTACAGCAGTTTTTAAATCCCACATATGTGCAATAAGATACCGAAGTGGTGAGGGGATTTCTGTCCCAACGGTCTGTTGAAACTAATAGGCATTTTAGGTGGATCGGGAAAACAGAATGGATAACGTATTTGTTGGGTTCCCCTCTTTTACTCAACTGTGAGCATTCTGTTTTCACGTCCCAGTGGAAGCCGCGATTGCAGCAAATCGGTTTCACCATCCACTGCGCAATAAGTAACGTCTCATTATTTAGCTGCATCTTAAATCTTACTGGCAATTTTTAGCACAGTTACACACCCGGAGCACCTGAATATTAGCTAATCACTAATGTATCGGTGCTGGAATGTTTTCGCTTAGGTCCAAAACTGACACTCCAGTGCGGCTTAGACTCACATTTAGCATGACCTGTACTTTTGATTCTCAACAGACCCATGTAATCTCCGTTACATACCTTCTTGGACAACTGTTGTCCCAGTACAATGCTTACAAAACTCCAGATAACATTTGATCCAACTGTCACCCAGTTGGTGATCCCTTGTTGTGGACATCCGCCTTTTCACACTCCACCAGAACCCCGGTTGCACTGTGAATTTGACCACGACGAACTACCAACACTGATTGGAATAATGCCGGACGCTCGTTCTTATGGTCTTAGGTGCGTTTGTGAGCACTAGCCATCACAACTAGAACGCGCAGAACATGGTCTTTAAAGCGAACTGCAGCAACGTTTTATTGTTGCCTGTCCGATCTAGTCATTCATTATGCTATTGACAAAATTTGACTGTGATCTATATGTACTGTACAGTTAAATCTCGCTTCATCATGATCAAGTTTCTTTAAATATGCCGAGCTACTAGCAAAGCCGTCAGTAGTTGTAACATAAAAACACATTTTAACATTCAATCCGAGATTTGTGTGGATGTCGCGAATTCAGAAATAGGAACAAATTTTGCTTATTCAATTTTTCTGTATGCTCTATGAACTCAGTGGGTTCAAACAAAGTTGAACACTGTAAAGAAGCACACCAATACCTATGTGTTTATTTTATTAGACATACTACTACTAGACGAGCGTGCTAAGCGGGTCAATTGAAGTGCCACACGACGAACGGATGTTACGGAAATATGAAATTCTGTTGAGGATATGACAATAATAACAATAAAAAAACACTTCGATTTAATTAGTAAAAGATCGTTTGAGTAATGTAACATCGGGTGTATGGAAAAACGACACGAACTATTCGACGGTTTGTCTTCTGACTGATATCACTGCAGCCACGTCTAAACAAGGTTCTAACGAAAGAAATCTTTTCTCCCGACTTGGTTTATGCATAACAGCATGAATGAAAAACACCACCTCAAATTTCATCGTCATTTTTATCAACAGTCGATATACGCCATCATGACCTGTAGTAATATGAATGAATGGTTAACTACCATCTTCCACCAGTTTTCAAATACAGGTCACTCGAACTGAACAGGAGTTTTCACAATCCGATAAAATTCGGGGCTATTCGGTTGTGCAAGAAAACGTACAATGGTAAGTGTTCAGACGGAGTGTGACAGCCGCCTGTTCATGTATTATTTGCAGTCATTGCCACACTAACAATTAATGCCGTTGGTAAGAGAGGTGAACGTATTTCTCGCTTAATAAATCCATGGAAAATCTTTTCAATGCAGCAGTTGGACGAAAGTCCTAACATACGTGGAACTAGAGGAAAAATAACCAGTTTCGAAAGAACCACGGTGTATTCACAGCAGTGTTTAGAAATTTTGGAGGTATATTTTGATAAGTTTCATGAGACAAACAGTAAAATCTATGAAATGATCGTTACCGTGCAATGTTAGGCTTCACATTACTGGTTGGACTTGGACAACACATTCAATGAATATTACGTTACATGACCAACGTAGTCTGTAGTACAACAGCAGTATTAAAACAACTCTACGGGCAGTGACCGATTTGCTCAGGTGCAATCTTAACGTTGCGGTGAACCAGTTTCTTGAGTATGCCGTTGGATAAGTGTACCGAAGCGACCGATCTATACAACGGTTACGTTGGTCTGCTGCGATACGGAGGTTTTATGAACAGTGCTTCTTTTTCAGGTGTGGACTTTATCTCACAGAATTTCGGTCGGCGTTTTTGCAATGATGAATTATTTTCAACAGGTTCTGAACTCTTCTCAGTTCTCCACTACATCATCTGAAAGAATCCTTCTTGCTTCAGCTGTGAAGGTTTTAGACAGATTTTGTTTTTGCTTACTGGGCACAAAACTGTTGAAGTCAGTGTGCTGACCTTCCCATGTTGTTTCACGATATGCTGGCCTACTCAATGTATCGTTACCACGCCTGGCTAATTTGACATTTAAAACATGGAACGTGCTGTTAGATTCCTCTTTCGTAGTGAAACGAAGTGTGTGTTGTATTAAAGGCTGAAGGAAAGTGGTTCGCCAATCGTATGGTTGTATGCCAATAAACAGGTCACTAATATATCGGCGGTACATTTGTAGACTTCGAATGGTATGCTGAAGGTGGGATTTTAGGTTGCTCATGGATACGCCTGTCTGCAGTAGGCCTAACTGAGGTCCCACTGAATCCCCATCCGATTATTGATGCAGCATGCCGCTGAACATCAACGGAACACTGAGGATGTGCCGCAAAAGTAGTTCTTTCAAGTATGAGTTGTGTGATCCGAATTTACTTCCTGGATGTCCTAACTAATCACACGAAGCATTATTCGTGAACGTGGAAGTTGTGTCGAGAAGGCACGCGGGGAGGTGTCTAGCATCAAGATCCGTCACAAAATCCACGAAATCGAGTGCCACGAAGAGACTCACTGTATATGCTCAATTATATCAGTCAACTACCCGGTAGTTGTGCGATAGGATGAGTCTCACATGTTAAGTATCAGCGTGAGTGGACAACTGCTTTTAAGAATCGTAGGAAAAGCACGTAAACGTGGGATGATGGAACCGGTTGTTTTCAGCTGGTCATACTAATTAGGTGTTATACGAGCTTGCCGTGTTATTCACCTTGATAAGTGGTAAGTAGATTTTTGATCGGACTGGATTTACAACTGAAGGTCTTTAAGAAAGTAAAGACATCTGCATGGAATAGCACAACTGAAAGAAAAAGGACAGTATGTAGCAAGTATACGTGGAAGCAGTATTCTAAGGTCACTGAATTTGCCCACTTGCAAGCCACTAGATTGTTAAACATTTTTGGGAAGATGATCATTGCTGTGCTAAAACATGTGTATACTGCAGCAAAGCTTTTACTCCTCTCACAAATGACTAGGTTACTTCTGCCTCCGGTCAAGAAATAAAGCCTCATGTCTTCGACCAGTCATTGTATCTGGGAGTTTTTCTGTAGTCGCAGAAACACGTACATTTGTAGAACAGAAAGAATGCTTGGAATCTGGGCCAAAGAGTTGCGTTAACTCACCCGTTAATGAGTGACATTCAAAGAGGAGGAAAAGCCACTTCATCCACTGCAAGGCGCTTATCGATCACAAATCACAGCGTCAATATCGCGTCTTTATTCACGGTTTCAATGAATACTCAGCGATCACAAATTCTCAAGCATATCGAAGCATTGTTGGTCACACGTTGACAACCGATTGTGTGCACAAAAATAACTGATTGTCAATCCTTGCTTGTCATGGGTTTAGCCGTGAGTACCGTTCACGATGCAGCCCTGTTTGGACTTTTAACCGTTCCATCTAAGTCATGTGGTTTTGTTTCCATGCTAGTCGCACGTTTGCGAATGACTGGAGTATGCGAAATGAATTTATATTTTAATTTGTTTCTTCTGACTACTATCTTCAAACGGTTCAAAAAGGTATTTGGTTTAGATAGACTCTTTCGGTTACATCCACGGTTGCATTTTCCGGAGGAGTAACTTTACACCATTTCCGGATGAAACTTTCCGGAAAGCTGTTGACGCGAAGCACATCGTGCAACATTGTTTGCTCAGCATGTAATCTATCCTGGGAGCATATTCTTGACGCTCTGTAAAATGGTGTACGTAGTAGTGACCTTGTGTAGGCAACAGGAACAAAATTCATGAAGTTCCCGTAGTGTCCCGTCCATGTTGAAGTACGGTCCATTGAACGTTCAGTAGATTTGTCTGAACAGCGTCTAACCAGGATGTCCGAGAGGCGGTAAACTGTCCTCACTTTCCGATTCGACCGTGACTGAGAGACCTGAGTGGACTGAGTTAAAAAGTTTGAATTGTTCTTTATATTTGTTCCTCGTCTTTTCCAATCAAGAACATATTGTCGACATACCCTTTGTACAATTTCATTTCGCCCTCAACTGGGAGTAGTGGCTGCTCAATTTTGAACGCGAGAACATCAACTAAGACGGAGCCAAGTGGGCTCCCCATGTCAGACCCACAAAGCTTTTGCCTAAGAAACAAAATCTCACCTTTTTCGTGCAGATTAAAAGCAAACGTTTCAAGTGGTCAACAGAGATTGGAGGACAGGGAGTTGGATGAAATAAAACCACACAAAATCTGCTGTTTTGCGTAAAGATACGTTTGTAAATAAAGAACTGACATCAACGAAACACATCGTGTCTTTGGTAACATCCATATTTTCAATGTATGGTATCAATCCAAAAGTGTCTTTCAAAGTATACGCATATCGCTTTTGTCGTCCATGATAGAGTAATGCGATTAGTAGAAATCGGATTCTCCACCTTAAAATAATTAACACGGAACATCTCGGTCCCGAAAATAACGCGGTGGTCCCCGTTATTTGGGCTCAGGATAAACCAAAAGACGGGCGCAAAAATCAACTTTGCTCCGCTCCGACAATGTGTGTGATGAGTAAAAAAATTGCAAGGTTTTCATAGGAGACATAGCGACCCACAAATATTCTCCAATCAGAACATCAAAAGACAGACAGCAAAAAAGCACTTGAGGCCATTAAGTCATCAATGAATATGGAGGAGTAAAGGTCGGAAGGGTAAAAAATTAGCGAAGATCACCTCTCGACTGTCCACGACATTTCCGTGTATTATGACGGGATATAATCGTTTTCTCAAGGAAGGAGGCGGTTTTGGACGGAAAAAATGGATTCCTCTAACAGTATGATCGTATTTTCCGCATTTACATAAAACTTTCAGTTATCCATCTTAGAAACCAAACATGTGTATAGAAATACTGTACTCTGATATCGCTCCTCTTATAGTTCAACAGTGACGTTTAACTTTGTCATGGGCATGCACTAACAAACAAGCCACTCCAGTAAAACGCCACGTTTTAATGGCAGGACGGAAAAAGGACCAGCAGCTGACTGCTGCTCGACAAGTAATAAGTCCGGTAAGCGTGGAGTCGCATAGTTCAAAAACATATTGACTAAAGCAGTTCGGGTTTTATGACGAACAGATAAGGCACAAACAAAAGTCACATGTGAAGGTGAGCACAAAGTTAATGCAAACGTGAACAAAATTCACGTGCTAATCGATCGCTATGAACAAGATGCCATGTGTAGAAAATGACACAGGATTGTCAGAATCAATTTCGGATCAGGTTATCGCAGTAGCTAGGGTCAAAAGATGGTCGCGCATAGCAGTCACCACAAGTGAATTGCACTGCACCATTCACAGTTTCATTCACATATCACATATCCAGTATACACCGGAAGGAAAGAGACCAGAAGGTGTGATGTGGTCCCGACAACAGGTACTGGTTAGCCAGATGTAAGGCTGATATAGAGTGAAACGATTATCTCGTGGGAACAAAAACTGAAAAGACTCAAATGGTAACATAAAAGCTGGAACAAAGGAGGACATTGAAACCAGAAAACAAGAATTAGTCCAATAAAAGAGTACACATTACTACACTCTGAATAAGATGAAGAGAAGACACAAATTCAAACCTGGGCCGAAAATCAAACAAAACATTTATCATACAATGCACCAACAAGGCTGAGGAAAAAAAAGGGTCGGATGTCATCGTGGTCCTGGTTTCTGAAAGCGGAGTGACTGATTTTACCAGGCGCTGGTGGTCGTTGGTTGGTCGATATAACTGACATGACGTGCCTGCGTTTGTTGCACTCGTCGTCTCTTAGCTGACGGCGTATGATGAGTGTGCCCATGACCTATCAATCCGAGATTAACTGAGCATTCGCGATCGCACTCGTCGCAACGCCATGGGATCCTGCTACCACAACTTATGAAACCTACGGTTTTTTTTGCTTTGGGGCTAGCAGACAACTTTAACTTACACCAGAGACAGTTACAAAATCTGCAGAGCACTGTCCGGGAGACTGCACCTTTGCCCTTTTCAATGCGTGTACCGTTTTGGTTAGGCTGACGAAATTATCTGAACATCTAGACTTACCAAGCACAGTCAGTGATAGCACAAACACGAATATCACAAGAAAGACAGTCGTCCAGTCGTTGACACACAGTGTGTAATCGCCTGGAAACAACAGTTCATTTGTTGCAGGGCGCAAAATTAAACACATCGTTAGAAAATACAACCCGGTTCACACTTTGCCCAGGAAACACCGTTAAAGGGTGTACAGAATAGGTCACTAAGGTCTCTCTGAAAGTTCGATTAAAACCATCAAATGAAGTAATCCATGCTAAAACATAATGGCGGATAGCGGCCGCAAACTGTAACGTGTGTATGCGTGTGTAACATGACTGCATGAACTGTATGGACAACGCCGGAAACCGGATGTCGAACCACTGGAGAACCGAAAAACCAGTATTGCTCTTCAACATGCGGTTGACGTTTGCTTGGTAGACACTCCTGTATCAACTACCCGCGAGGGTATGTAGTAACACTTCGATAAACAGATCACTATAGCAGCCATCGAGACAGTGCGGGAAACATCCGGATTGGTTCGACGACACCAACGCGGCTATCTTTCGCTTGATACGAGAGAAGAAGAACGTGGTATTTTCTGCCTTCACGATGGACCCGGACAACGAGAACAAAAGAGACACCCCGGAACTGTAAAAGGATTAGATCAGACAAACGCATCGATAAGAAGTCAACCACTGATTCTCAGAAGGCTACGAACAATCAGTGTCGAAAACGCGAACAGACTGGTATGACAGCACGGAGACCAATCAGCATAACGCGGTGCTCCAACATCGGATTTTGTTATAACGAGCACCGGAGTAAAACAAGTGGTTTAACTGTGTCACGCATTGAAACAAACGAGCTACAAGCGCAGTCGAGCCGACCAATGAGGAAGCGAAAGCGTCAGCACCAATTGTGATTCTTCATTTTATTGATGCGTCTAGTCTATAAAATAGCCAGTAAAAACTCAATAAACTGAGATTTTTTTGTTTCACGAAGACTGACTTTTGCTTTCGTTCCGGCAGGTAGCGATTCTCAACCAGAACCACTACTCGCACTAAGTTTCCAGCCTTTTTCTTCTCAGTTTAGGTTTGACCAATAGCGTCCGTTCGTTCTCTGAAAGATAAGGATTTCATTTTCATACTAGCTTATCAACTGGGTAACAAACATTGACCGGCTGGACACAAACTCCTTTATTCGCATGTCTCCTGATCTTATTCTTCCGGGTTTACACTGGATACGTGGTATGTGAGTGGAACTATAGGTGCTGCGGCGTAGGCAACCTGTCGTATGCGCAGAAGTACTTGGGCTTCGGTCACCGTCACCGACTAATTCGTAATGGATGATGCCATTATTTTGCGGAAATAAGCGACCGCGAATGCTCAGTTAATCTCGGATTGATAGGTCATGGGCACACTCATCATACGCCGTCAGCTAAGAGACGACGAGTGCAACAAACGCAGGCACGTCATGTCAGTTATATCGACCAACCAACGACCACCAGCGCCTGGTAAAATCAGTCACTCCGCTTTCAGAAACCAGGACCACGATGACATCCGACCCTTTTTTTTCCTCAGCCTTGTTGGTGCATTGTATGATAAATGTTTTGTTTGATTTTCGGCCCAGGTTTGAATTTGTGTCTTCTCTTCATCTTATTCAGAGTGTAGTAATGTGTACTCTTTTATTGGACTAATTCTTGTTTTCTGGTTTCAATGTCCTCCTTTGTTCCAGCTTTTATGTTACCATTTGAGTCTTTTCAGTTTTTGTTCCCACGAGATAATCGTTTCACTCTATATCAGCCTTACATCTGGCTAACCAGTACCTGTTGTCGGGACCACATCACACCTTCTGGTCTCTTTCCTTCCGGTGTATACTGGATATGTGATATGTGAATGAAACTGTGAATGGTGCAGTGCAATTCACTTGTGGTGACTGCTATGCGCGACCGTCTTTTGACATTGACCACTGCGAGAACTTTATTTAAAATTTATACAGCCAGCTGTATGAACCAGTCCAGCCACATGTCTAAGATCATTTTGAGTGATACGTTTCCCTCAGAAACTTTGGAAGGCCATGCAAACCGTGGTGTACTAGAGCCGTTTGGTTCCAGTATCCCGAACTCAGCTTCCACTATGATGTCATTTCTCTCACTTCGCTTCAACCATTTGATAATCTGACCTTTCTTCAACACAGTCCTGTCCATCTTGTTCCCCGTCCTGTAGAATTTACGTTCCTCCTACAAAATCACTTTAGTCTTAACAAAATGGTTGGACATGCGTCCAACCATACAAGAGTCCTTATTCTGTCTTGGGCGCAGAACATACTCAAGTGTGCGTAATGCTTTCGACGCTGATAGATGCTTCGGAACAACGGGCGTCTACTGGACTATTTTGATTCTACGCTTGTAGTTACAGTCCGAAATGGAACTTACGATAAGCTGCTTTAGTTGCTTTAATAAATTCTGTTGAGGGAAATTGGGGAAGCTCGTCTGGATGCAATAAAACCAGTCGGCTCTATTGCCTGTCGTTCGTATGGTTCTCGAAAGGTCCATAACCAAAACACATCACTCGTGTCGATTTGAGACATGTATAATTCCCTCTGTCACACAACTGTGCATTAGTCAGCTGGTCAACTCTAACCGAGTCACCAAAAGCTGTCTCCCACGGTGTCCGGGATAGCTTTGAGCTCCCTGACATTGTAAAGGAAGTCGGGGATACGAACCATCGTATATAGTCGTTTGCTACTCCCCTACAAGAAACAACAGAGTGCACTTGAGAATGCAGTGATCAGCCAGATAGAGAATAAACTTTCAACCAGGCTTCAATGAACGTCTTTCGCACCGCACTGTTAACGTTCGGTTCAGATTTAGCGGGGAATCTTTTCGATGGATTGATGGTGTATCAATGTGCTCACCCTTGAGTCCAATTCTGGCTGTTATTTTTCAAGGAGGAGTTGGAAAGTGAGCAGTTCTTCATCAGAACCCAAAAATTCCGTCCGTACTAACAATTTAAATGACATCTCCGTTGTTTACCTGCTCGACAAGAATATGAAATCAGTTCTCAGGATGTTTAATTCAGCACAACGCTTCATTCAGTTTACAGCTGACTTGAAGATGAAGATGATGGACCTAATCATGTGCTTACGCCATGATGGGTCTTCAAGGTTAGATATATATTTCGTAAATAAGCCTAGGTAATTCAATGTGCTAACTCCTGCGGTTCTACTCTTTATAAACAACTTCAGAACTCGATCTGATCTTTAACATTCTGCTTCAGAAAAATGTGCTTAGAGGACATGCTGGGGGTGAAACTTCATTTTCTCACTGATATGCTGCAGAAAAACTGTCGTTCCAACAGATTCACTACACAAAACACGATCGCCACTTCAACTCGGAATCCCACTCCTAGTGTATTCGTCTCACTCCTTTTCAGAGGAGGTATAGCTACTAAACTTCTGGACGGACTTTTTCAGCAGTAATCAAAACATTTTTTGTCACTGCATCATTAAGAAACTGGTTCATTTCCAGAACAGTGCTCGGAATGTCTTAAAGAAAAGTAACCTGTCTATGACCATTCAGTGCTTCTGTATTCTTTCAGTTGCATCTGCTCTACAGCAAAGTATATCGGTCGAACTAGACACCTGTCCGAACGGACAGAAGAGCTTCACTCATCCTGGATCAGCACTGGGGCCACAAAATCAATCAGTTATACAGTCCTGTAATATCACTTCGTGAGTAAGCACCATGCAGACCTGTCGAAAGCATTTCGGGTTTTACACAGGGTTCAAATCAATCAACTAAAGTTGGTCATACGATGGGTTTCGGCAACGACCGAAATGATCGCAAGGAGATTGCCTAACCAAGCGGTCTGTTCACAAAGAAAACTCATTCACGCTTTTGTGAATCCCCTGGCTTCGAATGGTTCCTACTCCCTACTCACCGGCATACATACAGAAAACCTAATCCAACGACAGGACTTAAACCCATACCGCGTTCAGAACAGTGTGTTGTGACATTTTCGTATGTAGTTATGAATGTAATTTTTGTGTCTTCGATCTCGGCCAATTAGAAATCTTAATTTTTTCTAATATCTTTCATAATTTTATTGACCTGATAGTAACTTGTCGCCGTGTTCTACGTTCTTCGTTTCTAATGGTTACACAATCACACTAATCTGCCATCTGACTAGCTAGAGTTGGCCGGTTGGATCGCAAGTGTTTCTATTCCCACGTCTCCTGGACATATTCCTTCGGTTACTGATGAGTAGTCGGGGATTTGGTTTATTTTCAAGTTGACCATCACTCACATTTGATCGCAGCGTTCGCATTCAGATAGACTTTCCAGCCAGCCTCTTTCGAAAAGAAGCACTAGACTCGAGTTTCGCTCTCATTAGAGCTCGTCAGTAGTGCATATCCTTGCCACGGCCGGGATTTGAACTCCGGACATTCCAATCATGAGGCAACCGTGTTAACCACTGCGCCATTGACCTCACGTTAGGCACGACCGAATCATCAAATCTGAACGCTCAACCACTCTCGCTTGTGAGCAATGATCAGGTTGCCCGATCGTCTCGAGAGGAGACACAGTTACTGCCTGTTAACTCCAATCGATAACCCCACGATTCGGGTTTACACTGGATCCAGCGTGTATGAACGAAACCATAAGTGGTGTGACGTGAGTCATTTGCAGTAAATATGATGCGCAGGCATCCTGCAGCTCCGGTCACTGTGATCGGCTAGTCCGAAACAGATTCCTCCAGCAATGTACGATCTGTATACCATAAGGCAAGTCGTTTTCCTTCTATGTGAAAAGGTTTTCCGGCACGATGATGTAACGTGCAACTTCAAAAGATTCGACTACATGTACTAACGCTCTACTTACAGTGCTTCATGATCCAATCCTTTCTTGTTTTTCTCTGTCATTCTTTCAGAAGATGTAAACGTATAAAGTGCTTAAATAAAATACCCAGGCTACCAAAGTGCCATTGCAGTGTGCATCAGGACATCAGAAAGGCACTGACTTCAGGTGCAACTGGACAAGAAGCAAAGGATTTCTATTCGGTTTCCTCCAGGGAGTACCAGTTTCCCCTGCTAGTGGTTACTTCAAGTCGACTATTACGGACATGTTCAAACCTGACCTGTTTGTCTAAATGCGTCAGTCAGGAACGGATAGCTTTAATATCAACTGTTTTTACGGTTTCTAACCATCTTCTTCTGCTATCCGCAAACCCCAAACCGAAGTTCCACAAAAACTGATTCTGTATAAAACACAAACCTTAACATCACCCACAAGTGTTAGCATTCTTGTTATAACACGGAACGACCGAGCGGATGTAATCGAGCTGGAACGATCCCTACAACGCAATAATATTGTACACGCTGTTGTAACCCCGAGGAGACGATACCCAATCAGACTATGAAGGAAAACACTGGTCTCCAGAAACAGAGATTTTACTGTCTCAGTCCGAAGACAAATTACAAACGCAGCTCTTGCGTATTTATAACTCGCCAAGTGACCTTGTGAATAACGTTCAATGAAGCGCATGAAAAGCGTCCTAGGTCATAAATCAGCGAATCAGCGTCCAGTATGTAAATCAGCGCGAGAAATGAAAATGATGATGCAACAGTGACGCGAAAAGGAGGAATTCGAGTTTGCAAAAGTAATCAATGTTAATTACCGGTTAATCGGACAGTTTTTGTGGTATTTAACATCAACAATTCTTCACACTCCCACAAATTTCTCTTCAAGCCACTTTTAAGATAAAGCTTTACATCTGAGATTTACTGCTGATGGGATTCGTCCACAATGAGTAGCCTTGGCACTATCGGGCTTTGAACTCCGGCTAACATTCTTACGAGGCAGACTTGTTGGCTTCCATGTCACCAACTCCACATTGGACACAACTAAAACACCACTCAGCGACTTTCACGTCATGGGCGCCACCGCACAAATTTAAGTGTACATTAAAACGCAGACAAGCTCTGACGTTGCGAAATACCGATTGGATGTGGCGCAGTACAACCGTATGTGTGACCGGTCATTCTTGCGTGTACATGATGGATTGATTACGTCAGACTGATCAAACGCTAAAGATAACATCTGTAATTTATTGCCTGCGTAGTAGTATGTCTGTTTCTTGTTTAGTCTGTTCATTTTTGGGTAGCTATTCCAATCTGTGCAGCATTTGAATGTAATAACTTAGTTTTTCTGCTCATGAAATCACAAAACTATACCACTATTGCAAAGTAATCAACCTATCGGTTTTTTAGTTAGAATTCTGGCGTATTCTTCACGGGTCTGCTGATTTAAAAATGTCTTATAGGTTCATCACATTTAACCACTACGGAAAACATGTTACGGGCACGATATCTAGATGACAATTGATTCATTTTCCATGAGGATGCTCATATAAGCCGTCAGCTTTGAACCGTACCTATTGGAGCTATGTCCCGGGTTGCCATTGGCCCTAATGGCAATAAACGAAACGTTGGAATAAAATGAAACGATTGATGTCATAAGGCACAGTAAAAGCGAAACCAATGGAAAGCTGTGGAAAATTACATTCAGCAACAAAATGGATATGGTCTCGTCACTGTGTGCAACATTAGCTTTTCCCACCAGTGATGGAAGTGGTTACACTGTCCACAACAAGAGAGATTGCACTTCCCAACATTGCTTAGTACAGCAGCCAAGGCTGCACAGCCTTTGGTCACGTCATCCACTCATCACCCAGTGTTTTCATTTAACCGTCATTAACCACAGTGACCAATGCGGGGTACGACATCCATTCCAGCAGCATAAGAGGTACGTGATCCAGACAACGTGGACCAATGCATTTTTCTTATCCTAGCTGTTACTCGCGAGCTCGCAAACTCTTCATGCACACATCAGTATGCTGTTGCCTTGCTCACACAACCAATCCATTTGACACAGGCTAACTGGCGAAGACAACGCTGGCCACATACCGACGGCAAATGGGCATCTTAGATTAGGCTTAGTCCTTGTTTCTTAGAGCGAGACTGAACACGCACACAATACAACAACATCCTCATCGACCAAAAGTCAGGTGTCTTTCCAATACCACAAACACGGAAGACGAGCAAGTATACCTAAGGATATCTCATCAGTAGCATAGCAGAATGAGGAGACGAGGTCATTTAAGTAGACGAAGTGGTCAACATCCGACCTATCCATAGTATTAGAGAGAGGATCAGATCTAATTCATTACTGTAGCAGCATTACACACTTCGAAAATACAAAGTGTATCTCACATAGACCAGTAATTTTAGTAAAACGGTTCAACTTGGCTAGCATATTACTTGCAAAAAGATGAACCAGCATGGAACACATAATCAATACCTGTGGATTTCGACCTAATTGAAGCTTCACATTGACGCCCTTGAAATCTTTTAGTATCTATTCCAGAATATCATCTATCACGTGACTAAGTATGAAATGAAACTGATTGAGTACTTTTGTATTGGGTTACTTGAAGTAGATGAGAATCAACTTAGCTATACACAACTGCACTTTCCACAAGCAGCGTCAACACGGCAAATTCACGCATTTCTTCGGAGCATAACTGGTGAAAGCAACCCCAGATACTATATGTCAGAAACAGTATTTGGATGCAGAAATATCAGTATCGTTGTCTATAAAAGAAAATGCCAATGTTTTAAGACCTGTTGCAAAGTGGACTTGTGATTGGTACACTGGAGATAAACTCAGAAACTGCTTATTCCCGCTCTGCCTCAGAGGGGAGTATTGCGTTGGTTGCCAGCCCATCATTGCTTTTTAATCGCTGAAACGGTTAGAGAGATGTATGTGGACAGCCAGGTGCTAACGAACGTGGACAGTGGTGGCCAAACTATTGGGTCAATGGCACCAAGTGATTTTACTGAAAATGCGCGTACCCCCCCCCACCACCACCACCGCACACCCACAACCAGCTAATGTGGCTGTGGTTTCAGCGGTGTACTGTGCCCGTTCACTCACCCGACGAAACAAATTTACAAATTACCGGAAGACTGATTAAAATTTATAAATTCCCCTGTAGAATCTAAGACAAGCCTAAATGTGTCCTTAGGTTTATTGCTGCATTTATGGACTCTGATTTGACGTTTTACAGCCATGTCACCAAGACGATAAACGTTGCGTAGTGTCTCAGTTTTGTGGCTTTCTTACTGAGGCTTGTCGTTCCACTTTCGGTCAGTATGCCTTGCTTGGTCATTTCACCCCTGATGAGTGCAACTTGCTTCGTTGTCGAGATCAGTGTAGACAGTTCGTTCAAAAACGTTGTCCAAATTGAGATGGCTTATCTTCTAGAAACTTACATTGTCTTGAAAAACGCCGTGCGCAAACCGAACTACACTGCTGGACCGATGATGTCCACCGATGTGTCTAAAATAGAGTTTCAGCACGTTTCTGCCATTGGTCCGATACAGGTCAAGCAGTTGGGTCCTCGGTGACTCAAGCTTCAGCTGAACACTGTGTCTTACGTTCAGTAGTCAACTGTTTTGGGTACTGTCACTGGAGAAGGCACGTAATCCGAAATAAACTGAAACTGTAACTGTAATCATAACTCCCGATTTACTTTTTCTCTTTCGTAAAAGCTAACGTTAGTTTTGATGCACTAAATTGCTTACCGTTCGATGGCCAAGTTCGAATACGACACAGTCTCACAAAATACTTGTCGATAATCAGTACAACCGTGAAGAAGGTGAAACAGTGCTCGATCGATCCACGGTTAAAATATCTTTTCAGTCTTTTACTCCTGTTGGTCAAGCAATCCTCATAGTCCTTATGCAGACTCCTCATGAGCTCGCGTGTGAGTCCCTGATGATCACTGTCCAAATCGGAGTCCAGGCTACAGATCAACGTTTGTTTATCCCTTTTAGATGATATATGTGAATTTAACTCACTGCTGGTTTGCACCATACCACTGTTTTACCATGCACAACTGGATTGACAGTTTTCTTCGTCAAGGGTTCCACACATCATTTTCTTTCAAGTTCCAATTGATCATATTACAGTTGCGAATCGCTGCTCACTGGTCAAGCAATCAAATGAAGGGGGAAAGAGAAACAACAAGGTAGTTGATAAAAATAGATAACAGTCTTTAACAGGGCGACGCCGCCGGTGACTGACGGTGATATAGATGACGTGGATCCGTTGTGTTTTGTGTCGAACTGTGGAAGTCGGTATGTAGAGTCCGTCAGATGCACATAGTTACAACATCCGATCACTATTGATACTGCATTCGGACACCGCAAGTACCATTCGGCAGCCTGTCTTCTACAGAAAGATGACCAGATTGTGAATCCATGCCACTGACAAAAGCAATGATTTTTTAGCGTCTAATCTTTTCCTCAGAAGAAGAAAGGCAACACCGAAGAAAAAAGTGCTGTGTCGCTAGACGTTGCCCACAGTGTCAGGTCCGATGAGTTGCAACTGTGACCCCATCGGGCAAGCTGGCCACTATCAAGGTTCGACTGGTTCGACCATGTGATATGATATTGTTGCCACCAGAGATCCCTCGAAATAACCACTGATCAGCAACATTTTCCAAAGGTGACCTAAGATGAATGGGGTCGTCATGATCGTAGATGCGCGTCTCGGGCGCACAGCACGTGCCCTGTTCCAAGTTCAAACCGACTCTCACCAGACTAACTTACTGACCTGCTGCCCAAGTGTGCAAACACTGAAAACCAAAATACCTAATGGTTGTCTTGCTCTGAAGTGACAAATCAGTGAGCTGACGTACCGGAGCGATGATAACTTCACATACCTCTTCACCGTTTACACAGTGGAAGGTTTTTGATTCACGAAACTTTACCCAGAGTCTGATCAAACAACCTGACCTGCAAGGGATAGGGTAGAAGATTTTCCCAGTAATTCCACTGTGTGATAAAGAATGAAACATCTGGCTCACTTAACAGTGAGGTACTGACCGATCTCAGACTGGTATCTGACTCCGTGTACTGCCATGCACAATAGATGTATCCAAAGCTACACCAAGCTTGTGAGGAGTAGTGTGAGTTTACCTGCCGTACTCAATCGTAGGCGGGACATTCACTGTCAATAGTTACTTGATCTGATTGCTCTGTGTTTGACGACAATTTTTGCAGCTTCCCTAACCTACTCGAAAAACAGTATCCTGTCTGTAAAAATGGTTTACCTTGGCTAACACGGTGGCATCCTCGAAAGCATAATCGCCTACTTACCGCCTGTGACCTTATTACATATTAGTTCACTATTTACTACACTTTCAAAACGTACGTAACACTACTGGAGTGTCTCTACAACTTCCTTCTGGGCATTATTAAAGACGGTTATGAAGATATCCAACAACTAGTTGTGTTTTTGAGCAACATTAAAATAAGTTGCAACAGGACAATTTCTCTGATGGTGTGGTCGGCTACATTTATATAACGTGTTGAAAGATTCATGTGTACTGTCTGTGTTTAGGTAGATTAAGCATGTACACAAGCGAACAGAACACTGTCCTTGTTTTGTCATTGCGAACGTAGACAGCTGTTTACACAACAAACGGAAGAACTTTTTCATGTCACAAATACTATAACCTACCTAACTGCTGGTCGACTATATTCGATGCTGTTCGGGGGAAATCCAATAACCTTACAGTATTCTAGTGACCTTTAAACAAACAGATGTAATCAAAACTAAGCCAGTGAACGAATCCACCAAAACTGTTGCGCAAATTTTTGTGTCTATACATATATATCTATATATATCACAAATGAACAACATAGGTTGTTAGTAAGCGTTTCCAAACTCATTGACAAGTACATGCCCATTGCAAAGAGTCACGTAAGAGAACAAATACTTAGGATGCACGTTTCTCCACAACAGGTAATGTGAACATTTGAATAAATACCGAGAAGTAGGGGTGGTTTTGGTTAATCGAAGATAAACATCGCAAAAACGATCGCTGTCTCCGCATCCCCACAAGCATTTTAGTCAGACCGTCCTGAAATGAAATCCTAGACTCTAGTTTAGCTCCCGTTAGAGCTCGTCAGTAGTATAGTTACTTGCCACCACTAAAATTCAAATTCCGGCTACGATTTTGTGAAGCCACCGTATTGACCACTGTGTCATTGACGACCAAGTTATCATATGCAAGCACCCAGCTACATTCGTATTGTAGCGGTGTTCAGGAAAAGTCCTAGTATGAAGATCGGTTGAAATGGAATCATTGTTTCATTACGCGCACCTTCAGGTTGACACTCCTCGATCGGTCTCCTCCTTGTTTGGACTCATTGGATAAAAACATTCATAATGGTGGATTGACCCAGCAACCGTTCACGATGTGCCCCGAAGCTCTAAGCACACTGGCCAGTTAAGATGATTCATAACCCAATGTGTGACAACACATACTATATTGGAAAATGTTTGAGATGAATGTTTTAAATCAGGTCAGATGAAACGACTTCAATGTATCGTGATAAACACTCAAGAAAACGGTGTAACTTCTTAGAGTGAATGACAAAAAGATCAGGTAATACGATGGGGCTGAACATATCAAAAAGGAAAACCTCGGTGTGTAGTCATTCAACCACGATTTCACGCCTTCTGTGTCAGGCATACTGTTATATGTTTAAGTATCCCAATGGCAGACCATTGGGTGTCGCAGTTACCAAGACTTTCAACTAGCCCATTCACATACTACAAGTAATATCACACACACTGTCTAGAAGCACTTTTGTTTCCACTCCTAAAAATCGCTCGAAATGGTCACACTCACTGTTGAGTTTCATATCTGACCCACAAAAGAGAAGGTGGTTATTAGTAATTCGACACCCCTGTTGAACACTCGATAAGGTCGTTTTTTAGCCACCTGACTAGAGGACAGCTACGGCAGGCACGGCACAAAAGTTCAGCTGCGGAGTGAACTTGTTATGATCGTAACGTCGGATGCCTTTTCCCAGCTGTAGTTGCAACAGCAGAAACATTAAGAAGATTGTCAAGAGATCTGATTTACCTTTCCAAAAACGTCTGCTTCTAACAGAAAACGATTTTGGTCCAAAGGAATTGAGAGAATTTCCCTTAAACAACTTACAAGTCACCTTCACTATTTTTGCTTACTAAACATTTTATCAGCCACGTTCATTGGTTGTTTGATAACTATTTTGGGTAACTGTCCTTGAACATTGTAATTCGGGAATACTTGTAAGCCACCATTTACAGTTTGCACATCCAGGCATTCTTGTTCCTGTTGCACATGTTTTAGGACAAAATCAAATTTCTACACTCCCCTTCCGATTTCGTTTGCGAACAATTAGCAGAATCATTTGCGTTATTCTTCGACACCATGACTATCGTACTCTTCATCTCAGTGTGAAAAATTCAAATTCTACCAGGCTATTCTTTATTTCGTTGTCGATCCAGAGTATTTGTCGTCCGTTTATCACAGACGTTTTAAACAGAGGTTTATTGAACCGATGGTACATAATCGGCAAATTCAGAATTTGACTGTCAGCACAAATAAACCACGATATTCTGTCGCGAAAACGGCGACCTACTCGATAGATGAAGTTACCTACGACCAACTATTACGTTCGAAACTTGAGGTGTGGTTCGGGAAGTATCAGAACATTTTCAGAGCCGGCTTTGCCACGTAAAATGATGCCTAAAAAACTAGTGTTGCAGCTGGAAATGCGTTCAGCAGAGCACAAACACTGATGACTTTTGTTCCACTTAAATTCCTTGATATCCAAGGCATGCTGAGGTCACATGACTCCTGATCAATATGTTAAGTAAACGGTGCTTGCTATTCAGTGCTTTATACCAATGTCTGAACCAAGCAAAAAATGGCACGAAGGACGTAGTAACCTACGCGGAAGCCTTGAGTCGAGTGTCTGGATGTCTCAATTCTTCTTTGATATGACCGGCGATCAGTCCACGTGTTTAATAGTTGTCTCTGAATTCCAGTCATTGTCAGGACATAGACTCTTAGGCCCACAGTTTGATCAGAACTGGCCAGAACAAACAAATGTCTCCACAAAGAGTTACAACAGAATAAGTGGCTAGTCAGTAACATACACGAAATGGCTGTGATAGAACATCTCACTTGGTTTCACGTGCGCGGTTGTCACGACCAGTTCAAGCGAGAAGTGCAAAAATCACGCAAGTGCACGTACTCAAATCCCATACGACTTGCTGGCACCGAAGGAAATGACACCACCCACCACAATGTTCTTACAAGGACTACAAATAAAGTAAGACTGGCTAAAATTGATATTATTAGGAAAGCCGTTGCACGGCATGGTAGAGACTAACCTCTCCAGAGAATGGTGGTCAGTATAGGACAAACAACACGTCCTAAACAATCGCAGCCAGGTGCCAAGCCACATGTCAGTACAACGCATTCTTGCATGGTGGTCGACAAAAATAGTGTCCAAGTTTTATTTCAACTAAACATGGCATCACATTTTGCGCCAGGTTCACATCATACTTGGATGTTGGTGAATAAATCCAACGCAACACATCGGCAGAAATTTTCGTTGTGTCTCTCTTCGACTACCGGAGGTGGTCAAGTCTACAGTCACCTTGAGCAAAGTTCACCTAAGAAGCATTTTCTATTTATCTAAGTTACTTCGATTGGATGTCTTTGAGCTGCAGCGAATTGGATCCCGAACAACACAATCGACAATCCCTACAACCGAAAACATGTTCAGATGCAGCCTGGCACAAAAACCCAATCGGTACCTCTTTTACGGCCGATCAGCTAATTAAAAGCCGCTTCTGCAAACAGATTCACTGGATTACTTTGATTTCTGCCCAGAATGTTACTTTTGAGATGTGATACTCATTATAAACCATATGAGATACTTTCGCATGAGTTAAAAACACACATGTAGACAGAAGGAGGAGAAGAGGAATAAATCGATGGAACGGTGACAACCAAAAATACAACCCGTCTAATTGCATTAAAGATTCACAAGCATAATGAAATTCACGCTGCCGTGTCTCACGGATATCAGGAATACCATGATGAGTCGGAAAAACAGAGTGGGATATTTATTGGAACAGCTAGTCTACAACAATATCTTTATGGAGAACGCTCAACCCATAGAGGTTTCGAAGTAGCTGAATCACATCATACAAACGCCAGTGTGGAGACCATCCAAATAAAGTTCTGGAACAAGAACGCGGATGGCATGAAGACTGTCTGTTCGGGAAACCAGTGCACGGGTTAGGCCTCTCAACCGGACTACGAACGAAAATACGCATTTGCACACAGAACTAGTTCCAGGACGTCCCGGTCACTATGGTCACCAATACTCGGTTCCTCCATGTAGCAAAAGCCATTCTGTTCGATGCTGCTCTCCAATGATCCTTCCCGTATCTCTTCCGTATTTGTCCCACGGCCATTTCGATGTTGAAACCCACGCTGTTGCCTCACTACTGAGTGGTGGTGGTGTGAGTAGCATAGTGCAACCGCCCGTCCTCACAACACTAGTGTGTTTGAACGCACGTAAATTCAGAGCCTTCTAATGCACATGTTTGACGTGGAGTTGCTTGTTAACTCTCGGAATAACGTGGTTCTGTTTCGATTCCACGGTGTATCTCACCTTTCTACGCGGTTTCCCTATCGTTCGAGTTTCGTTACCGCATTTTCCCTCCCCAATCGGCGTGCAGTGCTATGGATTCATTGCCTAATTTTCCATGCTGTTGGAAGCTTTTGAAAGAACTGTTCACAAATGGGTAAGCTCTTAGCGATAAAAACCAATTTCCACACCATAGCTAACGTTCGATTTCTGACGTTCTTTCTACATGGACACAATTTTCTCTTTTCTTGTCCAGCCCATGGAACGACTATTTGTATGTTTTTGGGAATACATTCATGCGGTCAGTGTTCTGGGCAGAACCTGATAGTTAATGTGCTCTGAATCTTGCAGTATGAAGTATATATATATATGTTACCTGAATCTTGACTCACTTTGTGAATCATTAACGCGGGTTAAATGTCTGCGTTGACTCCAAGCAATTCTGATGTCGTGCAAATAGAATATGCACGTGATATCATTCCAGTAGGTGTGTTGTACCACACACAGTCGAATTGTGGTTTTGAAACTATTCTTGTGAAATATATTTCAAATCTACAATTGTTTTTCTATCTTGACAAATGTTAGGATACAGTCTTTTCATTGGTTTGGAGCCATTGTCTCAGAGCTGTTGTCAATTCTTTCCAGTAAGTTGGTTGTGATTGTGTGATCTATTTGAACACCTTAATTACTTCAGAGGTAAAGTAGTCTGAACTTATGGTTCATGTTGATTGTATAGTGAATGCACACTTGTGTTTCTCTCCATTGGTTGTACTTTTCACCCATTAGCTGTGCTGAGCTCTATTGAAAGTGTAAATTACCCTGAAAGTCTTTCATCTTTATCTACTCTGTCAGAGATATTCAGTACTAGTCTTTGTGCCGTCACATTTTGTCAAAAAGATTCGAATGCTCCCAAGAAATCTACCAATGAAGCTGTCCACGTTCCTGATCCCCTACAGTAGGAAATGTTTCCGTTGTGTGTAAAAACTCATCTAATAGCTGTTGGATCGAACCCGGTGTACTATCGTACGTCAACTTAGAGAACGTCCATCATCCCGTATCTAGCTCTAGTTTAGCATGACAACCAAAATATCTGCTCAGTTGTCATTTTCACTCATTCAGTGGTTTCAGTGACTTCATACTCAAAATGCTGTTTTAACGTGTATCTTCCATTTAAAATTTTTTGTGTACGGATGGCTAGATATCATTCATCTCAGCCAAGATGGCTTCGTAGGTGGAAAATTGGGGCGTATATTAGCAAGAAAGTTATAATCGGAATGTGGGTAACACTACCAACAGTAAGTATTTGACATCAGATACACGAGAACACCAAGTCTACGCAAAAAAATGTTTGGACTTACCAGAACTTCGAAAGTACGGTAGAAATAACTTTGATTGTTGGACATCACCAACTGGAAGCTTTCGGAGTGAGAAGGACGGATCAGTTGGTGTGAGAATATCCCCTGACTTGTAATTCATTTG
Organism: Paragonimus westermani; assembly: GCA_008508345.1. NCBI lineage: Eukaryota > Metazoa > Platyhelminthes > Trematoda > Plagiorchiida > Troglotrematidae > Paragonimus > Paragonimus westermani. The sequence goes on from QNGE01000261.1 coordinate 136,669, forward strand.
CTGGATGAAGCTGTCCAAGTCCTGAGGGTGGAAATCTTCACAGTGGGGCCGTGGACCGCTTAACTCATGTGGCGGTGTCAAGACAAGACGACCCGACTCAGTGAAAGACCGCAAGACGTCGATGTTTGACACTCGGATAACAGTCAGTGTTTGTTTGTAGTGGATGCTAACAAGAAAACTATTTCTTCCCGGACAACAAGATTAAAGATATGTGATTGCTTCTGGTGTACCCTCCGATTTGACCGAATTTTAGTAACCAACTGCAGAAGATCAAGGTATCTTCTGAGGATAATCAAGTGGATGTCTTCTGTTTTCGATCATCTTCTGATGAGTTTAACACCCGTTCGGCATCCGTAAGCATATCGTCACCATGATTAAGTAGTACAAGGTTTCACCCAGGTAGTCCCATCTATTTATACCTTCTCTCAATGAACCAGACAATGAGACGAACTGTCAAGCAAAATCGAACCCTTAGGAGACAGAAACATCGATAATCACTTGCGTTCTGGTGCTGGAAAGCTTCGTGGACAGAGGACAAGCGTTCACGCGTCTGCGGTGCAGTTTACGTAGCACGATTGTGTGTAGGCTGCGTCATACCTTTTATAGATGGTGGACTGATCATATCTTTTTGATCGAACCGACAGGATAGCCGAAACGATCAAACATACGCATCTCTTATCTGTGCTTCCCCTTTTATCAAGGAAGTAAGAAGGTGACACAGCACGTATTACTTCAGGTCCCCTATCTAGAATAAAGGACTAACATAACCGTCGGGTAGGAATCCATATGTAAAGCACTAACTTGGTATTTCTGAATGTTCAGCCATCATCCCTGTTAGACGCATTACTTTGATTAACAATTTCATAAGAACGCCAAAAATTAGTATCCCGTTGACAGTCTGTGATCCACACTGTCAGATCCCGTCTATTTGTTTATTTCTGCTCTGAACAGTTCATTGTTTCAACAGATCACCCATTCCGGTTTCCTTAGTATTGTCTAACTAGTCTCCATTTTCTGCAACCCTGGTCGTCCACCGACACCACACGTTTATTGCTTTACTACGCTAATATGATGCATTCCCTCCTCCCTTGACACTCAGATAAGACTTTCGGATAGGCCAGTTAGAAAGAAGCACTAGACTCGAATTTCGCTCGTATTACAACTCATCATTAGGTAACTGTCTCGAATGCGCCCATAACAACCTCAACAAGTTAATTATGGAACATATACGGAGGAATGCAATGGATGTATGATGATGGATTTACTACGATAGTTTGGTTGACTGAACGCTGATCTGTCAGTTTTGGATGAGCTTGTTTGAAGGCGTGCGCTTACTACGTGCCCTTATGAAAGCGTGCCTGAACTTTAATTCCTTTCTGTGGTAAGGATACTCACTTGCGACGTGCTCCAGCGTAAGCGATACTCGAGTGTCGTACTTCCTTTCGATAGAGTTTGATTGAAAAATCCATGGTGACGCAAAACCTGCAATAAGTTTCCGTTATTTCTCAGTCTATATGAAGAAAATTCCCCACTGAGTACCAGTAATTGTTATGCACGAGTTTAAGGATTTCTGTGATTTCAGCTTGAAGAAGTCATAGTTGTGTGGTCATTGATTGGAGTTACCAGGAGAGTTGCCGTCTTTCCTCTTGACATGATGGGGTAGCCCGAGCACAACATATAAGCGAATGTGGCTAAGTGTTTGTATGTGATAATTCATCCATCCCTAGTGTGAGGTCGGTAGTGCAGTGGTCAATACGATTAACTCATGAAAGTGTGACCGGATTTCACATACCAGCTGTGACAAGAATGTACTTTGCTGAGGTGGTTTAACAAAAACCAAACCCGAGTTCTGTGTCTCTTTTCTAAACTAACGGGCTAAAACTTCTATGGAAATACGAAAACTACAATCAACGGTGAGTAATATCAAACTTTATCAACGAAGCTCCCTCACTGTTTATCTTCAACTATTGTTCATTTTTTCCTCGGTTTATCACATTTCAACAAACGACCTTTATGGTTACCACTTTATAAAAACATCTTCAAATCTCATGTTGAATACCGGTGAGTAGTACGTGGTTTTGGTTTTTTTTACATGAATTGTATATCACTCACGAATGATCGCAATTGTCGCATTCCCATAGACTTTCCAGTCGGTGTTGAGTTTGTTTTCCGTTCAATCAGACTACAGCAAATACGTATCTCAAGTGAATCAGGACTCTATGTTTTTAATGCGATGTCGGTTCGTTTAATTGGTGTTTTTTTAAGAGAAAAAGCTTTAGATATCTACTTCGTGCGCATTCATTTTTTCGAAATCAGATAATCGTACTCCAACTTCTGAGGGACCATCATGAAATATTGTGGTACACACAAATAATACGGTAGATTTGGTCATTTTACAGAACCCCAAATGTGGAACACACGGTCTTCGGCTGGATTCAACCCACAGCCAAAAACAAAGCGCCCAAAGGCGGCAAGCGTTTTATTAGCTGGGCTACGGAGCCACAACTGATATTCAAAAAATTCCCAATTACGACTTGGTTATCTACCCAATCCACTGCCATGTGAACTCCAAATTCCGAGCTTCGGTTGTGATTTCATAGCCCAGCTAATACAGCACTTGCCGCTTTCGGGGATTTTAGCTCTGTTGCTGGTTCGAATCAAATCGAAGTCTAGATGTTTCGCAATCGAATCTTTGAGTTATTGCAGCAGAAACCGTAATTTAAAAATATTCGCCGTCCCCATTACGATTGCAGGGTACCAAAGGCACTACTACGTGCGTTAGCAGTAGTTCAGTTTATTAACAGCAAATTACCCGAGCAGTCTGTTTTACTCACATTTGTTCACTCACGTCACCCGAAAATTGTGGCATTCAGTTCGAAACGGTCTTTGGTAAGGAAGCCATATTTGGTGTGTTTATCATGGGTGAGGCGGAGCATGTGAACAGTAAATGAGTGTCGTCCAATACAATCGTCTATGTGGCTATTAAGGGTGCCATAACCGACAAGATTAGATTGAACATCACCCACAGTTGATCGTGGCTCTCGCAGCTGGTTGCGCTCTGACCTCGAGTCGAAAGATTTGCGCGATACGCTTCGTCTGCTCCGTTAGGAGTTGCGTCTGACGGCATCACCCTTTTTCGGCATGATGATCGTATGTATACCATTAAGGATTTATCCGAAATGGGATTACCACGGTGCCTTTAAGGCCAGATCGACGGATAGTTGGCAATGTTCTGTCATCTCTCTGGGACGTTCTGCTTCTTCGGCGTTGTTCAGTAGCTGTTCTAGCCACCGTTCTTGATATTCCGAATGATCTGTTTGTTCCGCAAATTGTCCGATCTGATTGGCACACTGTATCCAGGTGCGTGAGTCAGACTGAATCTTATAACGAACTGCTCTTCGATGGTCCCGAATAGGGTCTGGTGTTCACACACAGTCACTGCCCGAAGAAATTCCCTGGACAGTATCAGTTGGCTAGGTTCAATGGAACAGAGTTGAAATCCACGCTTCCTGGTAAGCTGTTTTTCAAGTGAAAAATTGTGCTAGGCTTCGCAGACCTGAAAGCGTGCCGTGAATCACCTGCAGTTTGTGGGCTGTAACCCATCAGGGCTTTAACTGAGTATTTCTTTATCGGTACCCTTCGATTTGCAGTCGTCCAGTAACTGAGAAAAACCTTTAGATGACATTGCCCGTGGGTCCTCCGTTTAGTCTTGTGAAAGGCTTTTTTGAATGTATGACAATGGTGTTCTCTACTAAGTTTTAAAATCCTCAAAGATCGTCATGTAAGATATATGTTACAACATAACTTCCCTCTCTCTACTCAGCTACATACCCAAGAAGAAGTACAAACAAATCAACATATCAGCACCCATGAGTCAACATCTGAAGCGAAAAATCATTATTCGGTTCAGGGAATGAATCAGTCATATGATTGAGAAATCAAAATAGACAGCAACAATGCAAATCGCGAAAGCATAAACGATAATGCATGGAGCTGTATGTGGTTAACAGTTCACTCATCGATTAACCGAAAAACCATAGGACAACACTACACAGGTAACCAACATACACTGGTCGTCTGGAAGAGAACTAAAAACACGAAATGGATGGATATGGATAGCAATAATATTTAATCTACGCGACATACTACAAGATTAATGTTAAATTTAATACTATCTCTTTCTTCACACTTTGCTAGATGTGTAAACTCTGTTATTCATACAGAAAGCTACGAGTTGTCTTCTTGGACATCAAACGGCCTCCGATTCGTCTGCTAGAGCTGCACTCTTGGATTGCCTATCGAGGAACGGTGAGCCTGAGGAGTATGTGAACATCCTGAAAGCAATTAGCTCTCAGACCTCAGTTAGATTTAGGTCATATAACAGCGTGTCACCGACCTCTAGCTTCTCAAGTTGAGTGTGACAAGGTTTTCCAGCCTCCCCCCTCCTATTCAGCTAGGGTGTGCCCTGATAGATTACGAATACGATGGTGTGGAATTTCTCCAAGACACCCACCTTCGAGACGACAACTTTGACAAGATCACCTTAATCTGTGATGGATCATAAGGAGAGCAGAACATCTCAGACAGATTGAAGGCTTCAGATCATCAGTTCGGTACAGCCTATGCATCTGTTAAGCGAAAGGTACTGTTTGATGATTGGAAGGATTACGTGCTTACCCTCATCTTTGGTGGTGAGCACTTGGAAGTGATCGAGATGTTCATGTATCTGGAGCGCTGTACGAGCACTTTTGGAACGTCTTATGAGATCACAAATCGTATAGCAAAGGCTCAGATGGCGTCTACCAACTCACGCCATCTGTAGCGTCGACATGACCTCAGTCTTTCTGGGAAAGTCTGAGAGTGCAATGCCACCGTAACAGCAATCCTATTGTGTGGCTCCGAAACCTGGTCTGTTGGTGCGGAGGATGCATACAGAGTGTCCGATTTCGACCATCGGTGTCTTCGAAGCACTGGCGGGATATGATGGGGACACTTTGTCAGCAATGATGAAGTTCCCCGACATGTCTTCGGAACTGGAAAACTCTGTCAACCCTTAACCAGTTTGGTTTCGTCTCACGGGCTTCGCTGGCCTGGTCTCACTCTACATATGCTAATTTACTGGCTATCACATCGTGCCTTGTTTACGAGTGGTGGATTGGGCTGGAAGTAGCAGTGTGGTGGTCAGGGCGTGACGTGGGTTTGGGGTACGAAGCCACTTATTCTGAAGCCTGTCTCAGTAGAACTTTTCCAGCTTCTTGGCTAAGGTCTAAAGGACAATGATTGCCTTTGTTTGAGAACGTTGTCTGATATAACGAACAATAGACCTCAACGGCACTCGTGTTGCAAGTCATCGTGTGCCTCGTTATTTTTCTCCCTTATTCCCCTACATCTTTTCCTTTTTCCGCCTATGGATTGCCTTTTTTCTTCTTATATTGTGGCACGTTTGCCAATCCATGTGGTCCTTACGTGTTGCATATATATATATATATATATAAACACAACGATGGTTTTGTTAAGCGTATTACAAACGTTCCGAAAAACGTTAAACACACGTTCACTGGTCACTTGATAGGTAATAGGGAATGGTTTAGCTGGATATATTCGGTGACCAGATTCTTCCAAGTGGTGTGTTATTACACTTATTGTTAGTTTGCTCTTGACACTAAAAACTCATTTGGGAGATGCTCCAAGATTCAATTACTGAGTGTCCTTACTGTACGGGTAACGTACTGCAAACTGTAGGGACAAGTAGAACCGCAAATACTTTTTAACTTGGTAGGTGTGAGCACTGGATGCATTCTCGGATTCAGAGAGATACGAGTTGTGTAATGTAGCGCAATGAACATCTCTGATCTATATAGATGGGGTCTTATACTGCTTTCAGCCTTCAACCAATAAGGAGTGACACATCATCCAGCTTGCTAAAGCTGGTCGGGAGTTAAGTGACTTAGAATGCTCGAAGATAAAACGCTTGAGATATTCATGCTAGGTAAAAGTCTGCTTTGTAAAATGAGTATTTTCGGAGATACGCTCATTGCTTCGAGCTCTACATCCGTTACTGCCTTCTATATTTATTCACTCATGTGACTCTTTCGTTCCTGAAGTGAATTGGTCACTCCAAACGTTCGCCTACAAACGTACTTATATCTTGTTTGATGACGTTCACGTTTTCTCCTGAATGTATCTACGAACCGTTCGATCGCGGATGGTAATCATCATCGTCATCAACACAATGGCCTCGAGCTTAACCGGAATGTTCTGTGGCTTTTGCTGCCGCTCACCTCAACGGTGACTTGGGATATCCTAGAAGAAAACGTCACCAAATATGCTGACTTTGGATAAACTAGGTCTACCTGGAAAAGTTAGAAATGGTATTGATTGAGACACGCCATTGACTGCGGTACACTGCCATCTCAGAGGACGGTTTTAGTCAACAGCTCGAGTGATTACGAAGACTTCAGTCAGGCCGGCCACATCTACCCATTTTACCTAATGGAATAGCCTTCATATTTGGAGACCACGTTGTTGTTTGAAGACCACGTGGTTTTATCCAACTGTTGGTGATCTTAGTATTTAGCGCCTGCTACGGTGAACGCTCATCTGTCATAGAGAATATGTGATTCAACCGTTCCGGGATGTACAGCTTGATTAGCTGACCACTTTGTAATGGGATTGGAATGGAGCGGTTTCCTGAATGGAAAAGGTTCAACCAATCGGAGTTCGTGTGCAAGCTGTAGCAGATGGAACTGCGACCGATCGGCACCAACCAATCAAAACAGCGATCAGCCACTACACTGAATTTGTTTGTACAAAGTTGAGACCAAAAGGAGCTGTTTGAATGAGTGTCTGGTTTATGCGACTAAGGCGGAACGTGGCAACAAAATGGCCAGTTAAAACGCTAGATTGCTTGTCGCCTAATAGCAGTCGTAAATATTGTTGTTTCTCCATAGAAGAGGTTTTTTCAATAAATCAAGATTGCCCAGTGTCGCCCAGGCTGTAGTTGTTCTAGTTTTCTCGACTCGGTAGCCCAACACGGAGAAAAATTGATCGCCTAACCTTAACGTTCCGGAATACGCGTCAACCAACGACCGTATTGCTCACGCGATCTGTCTGTTTGATGTGGACTAATTGACACCCACCACGTGGGTCTAACACAACCAGTCTGTCGACAACTTTTTCATGAACAATTCACTGTTCCAGAATATACAGCAAAACAGTACACACACGTGCATCACATGCTCTTCCCTTCAACGACAACCGGACGCCTTTCCTAATCCACAAATGACACAAGTTACCAGAGACAATTAGTGTCCCTGTTATCTCCGCTGATATCTCATCAGCAGTACCACAGGCTGACGAGATAGTGCTACCCAAGTATTTGAAATTGTCCGCAGTCTCAAGCGGATAGCCTGCTATAAAGAAGGTCGGAATGTGAATGCCTCGGGCCTGAAGCAACACTCTGCGCTTTGAAGGTGTGAAGCGCATTCCATACAAAGCAGCCCGGTTATACACCTTGTTCAGCATGGTCTGTATGTCTTCGCCAGAGGGGCCAAGTAAGGCACGTCAGCCACATACTCCATGTCGGTCAACCTGGTGAGAGAAACAAGCTAAACACAAGGCTCACTGGAACTTTCAAACGCAGTTTTCAGAATATCGCCCATGACAGAGACGAACAGGAAGGGTGAGAATGGAAACCCTTAGCAAACACCACTAGAGCTGATGAACGCTTGAGACAATTGTCCATAAACCCTCAGCCTGCTTTCACAGTAAGTATACGGTGACCTCAACAGATTCACGTATTCCTCTGGTACTTGTCTGCGAAGAAGGCATTTTTAGAGGATGTCACGATCAACCGAATCGAAGGTCTGAAATGACCATGACTGTCGGCTACCCATAAGAATACCCATGCTCCAAGACCCATAGCAGAGTAAAAACGTGATCAGCGCAGCCTTGAACGGACTGGAATCCTGCCTGTTTTTTACATATCTAACTTCCTCTGGGTCTACTGAAGTAGTGTAAGGCCAGTGAGTAACTTCCACGCAACAGATATTAGACGGATATCTCTTTAGTTATCACATAGATTTCGGGTTCCCTTTTTGAGAAAAGGAATTAGTTCTGCTAAGCACAAATCACGGGGTACCTCTTCAGTTTCCCAAACCATCCGAAGGGGTTTTGGACAGTTCTAATACCAACCTCTCCCCACCGTCCTTGAAGAGAGAAAGAGCCTTTTTAATTCGCAACAACCTGCGCACCGCGGACTACTTCCGGACTGCTTCCGAAGGAGGGCCGACTGAAATTCAATAAAGGGCCATTCATGTTCCGTCGTCTACTAGGTTCAGTTGAGACCAGATGAACTGTTTCGGAAAAGGTTCAACCGACCTGTCAAGTCGACGCAATTGGTTAGTGAAACGAGAACCACTCACTGCAACCATGGATCAGGAAAAAAAGCCTTCTGCTATTCCCAGATGAGAGTGCTCGGACCATCTCTTACGACTGCTCGACCAAGTGGTGCTCAAGGTCCTTGCATTAGCTTTTGGTCTGTTGTGCAATACGCAGTTTCATTTGTGAGTAGGGTAGTGTGCATATTATGGAACCAAAGGGCAGTTGTCAACGCCAGGAAGACAGGGGATCAGAGGTTACTAGTGGAACAGTGTGTACACACTATGGGGGACGTGCCACCAGAGCGAATGACAATGTACTGTCGCTCAGTGCAGGCAGATACACGTCAATCACGCAAATGAGTGCAGACGTTCGTTGTCCTATGTTATCGAATAACATGTAAAGGATCTCGTGCAATACAGGAGTTCGTAGGCAGTGCCTTTTAGTGCAATGACAAGTAGGCTTCAGCCTAAGTTCTCGACAGCCGTTGTCATATCCAGAACTAGGTGGAGTCGAGTGACGTTCTTATAGTGGACTTGATACAAATCCAGCTCTGCCACAGTTTCACAACTCTCTCGGAACACAACTCGTCACAACAATTTCTCCTAATTGCTAAAATGTGTTATCATTGTCCATTAAGTCTTATTATATGGCTTTAAATAGGCAATTTGTTCACCAATACCTCCTGGTAAGGGTCCTCTGCACTCTGCTCGCTCGAATGTCATTTACGGGTGTATGATCTCTATACAAATGATAAAACAAAACGAGAATGCACAGCAGCTTGATCTGAGTCCAGGTATTTGCTTCAAAAGCAAAATGATCTTTAACAGACCGGTGTTACGTGTAACTGACTGCCATATGATCGAGTTATGTCCATGGTTGAAAAGTACGGATGGTCTTCATGTAACACCATGTCTCTTCCTGTGTTGGAATGCGATACTCCGACAAGTTCAACGGCAAGTTGCTCTGGTAAATAATTTCCCAAGTCTGCAACTTGATATAAAATGTGCGTTGGAGACGTCAGACTATGATCCCATCACTGATATTCACTTGAGCTCATTTATTGATAACTGTCGATTCAAGCACCTCTCTCAGTTTCTCTGTTGACGCAAAAGCTGAATCTCGTGGTTAAGTTGAAATGGAAATTACATTAAGATTCAGAGCAGAGCAATGTTTGCCCAGTTAGATCCCAGTGAGCAGCTGCTTGTGCGCTGTCAGACGTAGCATATTTCTTGAAGTCTGTCAAGGCAAATCAGAAGAGGGTTGCTTAATCAATAGACTGGCGTACGCCCCAACAGATGGCTTTTCGGTTGTTACCAGAGATACTTTCTACGAAGCCATCCTCAGCCTTCTGTAGCAAAACAAGCACCTCAACATCATCATACTGGCAGACGACTCTAACGCTCGAGTTGATCGTCTTTCTCTATAGACGGAACGGCTGAGAGGTATGTTTGGTGTCCGGGCACAACGCACCGACAATGGGGAAGGAATATGTGGATGATAAAGTGGTGATCGTAAGTGGCTTATGCCATTTCGCTTACAGGATTCTGGGGAGGCACTGGAAGCATACTGATAGTATTCTGTACATACCAGAACGCACTGCTTTGATCTGAGTATCACAAGCTTGTGATAGATCAGCAGAGTGAAGTGATGTCCACACAACAGGTTGTGGGATCTCTTCAGTTCTAGTAACACTGCCAGTGCTTCCTTTGCGACTTGACCGTAATTCCTCTCTGCTTTATTTGACCTCTTGAGAACAGTCCGAGAATCGTTATGCCGAACTAAACGCACAGAATTAGAACACGAGGTGTGTATGTGCATACACTAGTTAATGCCACTTAATACGGAGCTAAAACAAACGTCATGTTAGCCACAGGTGCAATCAGCTTGATAATCAACTACCCAGAAAACGTAAACCCATTTACGCAGTGCTGCCGGACGGCCAGTTGTTAGGAGGACGAGCAAATGTAAGCGGGTGATTGGACGAAAGTACATCAGCCATTTCAGAAATCGATTAGATATGACCTCATCAATACCGTAGTTTGAGGTAACGAGACCAATGTAATGTTCTACGATGGGCCAAAATCCGCAGCAGATCAGAAACAAACCCAGTTTTAACATCGTAGAAAACACTAGTTTACTCTGCTTCTACGCCTACTTTCTTTCATAGGCTGAAATCGCTCAGCCGTTTTGTGGTTACTCTACAAACGAGCAAGCACCCACCACAGCCCCATAAGAGGTTAAGAAAGGGGTTTTGCAATCAGCCGTTCCCAGTGACCACTGTCGAAGTGGTGGACAACTGTTTCTACTCAGTTGGATCACATCAGCACCACGCACGCCAGAGAATCGAATCCTACGACCTATGGATAAGCGGCGGATGGTATTCCAAACACTTATCAACTGCACCACAGGATCACGATCATCTGGGTTGCAGGAAGGTATGTGAATTAGTTCGCTTAGCAGCTGCGCTTTATTTCGCTCACAGACTGAATTCACATACCGTCCTGCAACCCAAATGACGGTGATCTCGTGGTCTAATGGTCAAGTACTTGGACTACAATATGCATTGACAGGTGTTTGCAGTGCACACCAGAGCTGGGATAAAAGGTATCCAAAACATAAATCGACTTCGCTACTTGTTTAGTCGGTTTTTTCGGCGATTTTTCGACAACAACCGCAAGTATCTAAATGACTACGTGAGACGGTCCCAGAGAAGCGGTTACCAAAAATCAGAAGATGAATACTATCGACAAAAATATTTATAGGATACGCAGGTAGAACAGTGCCAAATAACGGAACAGGATAACAGAACTAGATAGTGAAATGTTTGGACTGAAAGCATAGTAGAAGTGCTTTTGATTATTGTGAGTCACTGACTGAACCAATGGGAGCTTGCGCATACGGCGAAAGGACGATCTGACAAGAGACTAATCTTTCACTTATAACTTGTTTGATGTCTGATGCTATACAAGTCTTGCAGTCAAAACTTATCTCAGTAGGACTATGTGCCGTCTAGCTCCCCTAACCCAGATAAGGCACGATGTGTTTTGTCATTTTCGTAACGTGGAATTGTGTCAGAAACTAGTGGCTTTCTTTTTGACAATGTTTGTGACCAACGATTGTGCCAAACCGTTAGCAGGATAATGTTTTTGTGGCTATGGGTGTGAGGCAGGATGGTAACAACGCTAGCAGTATCGGTCGAGCTAGACCCACCAACGGTAACGAGTGCACAACGAATAAACAGCATACTATCTAGGTCATTTATCTAGGTAGTCTGAAATGTAGCGTAAAAGGTTACAAACGTCGGACGGTGCTGGGGTATCAAATACGGCAGGTAAACGCCATTGTTAAGGTAGGCATGTGCATGATGAGATAAACAGGTTGATTCACAGATGTGTTTGAAATGGTTGTCAGGCCAAAGGGACAAGTGCAAGCGGTTACACGTTTCCTTGTGCTGCTTGTATAGACAGCACCGCACATAAGACCAGTCACTTCGTTGTCAGCTTGTAGCTGTGAATTTCGATAAAAGCTTAGAATCAGACATCCGGTTCTTCAGCTTGGTAGTCGTCGCGAAATGGTTTGAGTGGCAGTTAGCCCCGATTGTTCACAAATGACGTTATATTTCACATTGAACAGTAGTCACAGGTGACAATGTCAAGTCAGTGTCCTGTGCAGCCTTGTTCAGAATGGAACAACGTAGAGCACCATCTCGGGTTGATTGCTGGCCACAAACACATATGGGATTTTGACCGTCGTTTATGAAGTGGCACGATTTAATGAATGTAACTTCGTAATAAAAATCACAATATTTAGAAACCACTACACTTAAGCAATTAAACCTCAACCCACAAGGTCTGTAACGATTACTTATCTGTTCTCAGATTTACGATATAAAAAATAGTGTATCAACCAGAATCAAAAGGTATGCTATTGAAAAACTTTCTATGACCTACCTCCAAGACACCGCTGGGGCGTCATCAATTTTGCACAGTTTATAGCCGTCACGGAAGAACACCTCCAGTAAACAAAACGTCATACGGTGAAGGATGCCAGTTGTACTTTGCCGCTAAATTCTGTTTTAAACAGATGACCTGAAGACCGGAAATCGATGCCAATAAACCTGGTGACTTAGTTCAGTATTCAGGGTAAGATAACGGTCCAAAATAGGTACATATCGAAAAGGAGCAAACTAGTGATGCCAGAAACGTTTCGCGTTACAGAACACACACCGTGCTCACCTAGACGTGAATAGCTGTGCCAGAAAAACTCACAAACCAATGTTTTGGCCTGATATGTTGAGTCAAATTTGGTATTGGAAATCTAATTGTTCAATATGTCGAGTGTCCATCGCTGGTCACACACAGTAAGAGGTGATTATAAGTGAAATGTACAAAACATCGTGACGGTAGAGGTTTGTATGTCTAGTCATAAAGGGTGAAACTACCTGATAACAGTGGACTATTTCAGTGACTTCTTTGAAATTGTTTTCCTATTCACGGCATCCACGCAATCGGCGGTGACCAACGTACGACTTTACTTCACTCATCATTGAAAACCGGGGGGAGGGGCTGAAATCTGATAGTGAACCACGTTTTATCAGTGCAGAATTGTGAGATTTTAGCCAGAAGTGAGGGTTCATGCATTTGTGTGCCAGCAATTCTCATGATCAGTCGAGTATAAGATCTGAGGCAACAGTGTTAGAATCCAGCCGATTGTTGTCTAAGGTCAAAGACACCCACGGGGATCCATTTCTTGTGCTACCGAAAAGAAACAACACATCATCGCAATAGGTTGGGACTTGTTCAGTACTGTGGCTGTTTAGTGGAAAAACGAGAACGCTGCGTTCCGCGGTAAATGTTTTACTTTACTTGGAGACGAATTCCCTCATATCGCTGCATCAGCACTCGCAGAGACGAGTGTTCCGACAGGGAATTTATTTTGACCATGGTACAGAAAGCTGCCGCCACCTGAAATTGGAGAAGACGTGTGGATGTAACCAATACCAGGGGTTGATGAGCAACAGAGGAATTGAAATTCTGAAGGACGGAAAGGTGAGGGAAGTCACGATATGAGGATTGGTAGGAACCGGGTTCATTTGAGGTGGTATCGGCGAAGAGAACAGAAATCGAATTAGGACATGTGAAGACCGGTGGAAGATACGCCTGTTGTTGATGTCACTAACGCCAAACAGTACGAACTAGTTTGGGGTACGATGTAAGTTGTTTCGAGGGGCCAACAAAGTAAGGTTAGTTGGTACCGATTATTGACCCGAACACGCAATCTCAGGCCGATCAGCGAAGCCAGATAAACTCTTCAAAAACCATGTGGAATGGCGATCCAATGATGATGTACATCGATTGGTATGACTGAACACGACGACCAGCACCGCGCGATCACCTAGTACACGAGAACCTACCAACAAATTGAGCAGCATCGTTGGCTCAAGCATCACCATTACGTGCAGAAGTGGGAATGGCGTGTCGTTCAGTGAGATCAAGTAAGCCATTGGCCGATGAAGATGGACGGATGAGTTGACCAGTATATTTGTTTTCTTTAATATATGTACAGTTCTGCTTTGCACCACAGCAGATTTCGATTTTTTGATTCCATACAGAACTGCTTAAAACAATTCACAGAATCAGACGTCATCAATATCTTCTCCCCAACAGCAGTAGTTTTGCAGAACTGATACTCATGTACGATTCGATCCTGATTGTTCACAACGACTAGTCTATTCATTGCAACCGGTTGTCTAGCCATCTCAATTTTGAAGAACCCCAAGTTCCTCATGTAAGACGTATGTTGACGCATCACTCTGTTTGTTCTTTCCCGTCACTTACGCGAAATGAACTTGTGGGAGCCTATCGACATTCATGTAGCCGAAACTAATGGCAATAAGTACGGATGTTCATATAAAGTGGAAACAAAGAACAAGGGTAGCACAATGAGAATAGAATGAATATTCAACACGTGCAAACTTATTATCAAGGTACTCATAGGTTCAATACTATCTGTTTCTGAACAAAGCGATGTGTTTGTTCATTGTCCAGTAGATGACACGGGCTGAGTTAATGAGGTTTACTCGGTGGCCAGATTCTTGTAAATGGTTTCTAATTACACTCTACTTTCACACTTTTGGCACTAACAAGCCACTTGAGGAAGTGTTCTCAGACCCGAATATGCAGTACCTTCAATGTGCGATCGGTCTACTGTAAACCGAGGATACAGGTAAATTCATAAACAATGTTTGATTGGACAAATGTGGGCACAGGATCCTTTCTCCAGGTTGATGAGATATGAGTTTTTTGGTGTAGCATATTGAGGTTGGTTGACGTACACGTGCGATTCAGTGTTACTTTCATTCTTTGCCTTATTAGGTATGTTACACCGTCTTCTCTGTAGGCGTATATGCACGAGTTTCTGCAGCACCGCTGAATGTTGATCGGAAGTGGCTCGGAATGCTTGTAGATAAAACAATTTAGATGTCCTTTTTGGATAAGAGTCTGCTGGATAAAATCGTTCTCCCCATCTGAACAAACCTCACGAATCGTTTGGTATAGTGCTAGCAAGAGCCCCGCGTTTGTATGCGATTGGTGCAAAGTTTTTAGAGTGCACTAGCCGGTCAGCCCAGGTCCTCTTTAGGACAGTGCAGGTTGCATTAAGTTAGCTGTCCTGCTGAACGGTTTATCTCAACTAGTAACCTGGTCCAAGTTTCTCTATTTATCCTTGAATACATCCATATATTTTAACATATCGTCTCTGCATATTAGAGGAAATAAATGAGGAACTTTCCAGTGCATGCTCCTTTTTACATGTGAATAATGAACGCTTACTTCGTTTGTTTTGCGCTAAACATCTGGAGATTACTTTGGGTAGTAACATGGTAAGGTCATTTCCTGTTGTTAACTTTTTCACCAAGGTTAAAAGCTCTCGTTTTGTGTGGCGCGCTTCAATTACGTCCATTCCACACCATTTGGTTATTCGAGTTATCAAGGTCTGTCACTCCCCCAGTGGATGCGTCTTTCAACAGTTAGTTACCCCCATGTTGTTGCCAGAGTATCTCACAATTTTGTCAGCGCTCTAAAACATGTCTCGTTGTTGTGGCATTTCCTGTAAAGAATTCATCGATTTTATTGTCTCTCATACTGTTGCAGTGCTTAAGAGTTTGCTGTGAAAACCTGTTTGCTATAACCCACTCCATTCTTCCCCATTCCTGGAGATGTATTTCTGTATTTTCCACTATAAATCTCGAAGCAAGTCTTGATATACATTCTGGTCCATTGCTGCTTCTTAACTAGCTGGAGGTCTACACAAACTTGGCTTTCTTATATCTGAATTGATCACAAAACCGAAGCAACCGTTCTTTTCAACTGATGCTGACCGTAATTGTGCTCTAACTTCATTTGCTAAAATTGTGACTATGTAGTAAGTTAAGAATTCATTCCTCGGGTTCCCGGAAGTGTATGATTCACTTGATTTATTGATTTATTGACTGATACACTAGTGCTGCATATAGCCGCAAGTGGTACACCGTTGAAAGAGATCCAAGGTCTGTCGTGTGTATTCACTCGTGGGCTGAACCAGACATTATCGTCAGTAGTGAGACGAAGAGATGTAGGGTAACTAAGCCCACGTTGTTTACTGGATCTAATGTCTGAGCAAACAGAGTTGATGGACGGAGCTGTGAAAAATGCAAGGGACTTAATGCAAGTCGGACCGGGTTAACTGAACAGGTACGGCTATATGAAAACCTGCGTGACTTGGACGTGAGCCACCAAGATCTCGTTACAATACCACGTGAAAATGAGGCTCGGATGAAGACGCTATAACTATTCTTGATCCTTTGAGTCTCCATAGTGCAAAGTTGAAGGTTGGCCCGTATCTTTCGTTTGGTGAAACAATTTTTTAACCTCATCCACTATCCTTGGCTCTTTTCACAAACAGAGTTCAGCCATCTCTTTTCGAAAAGAGGCAGCATACTACAATTCCGTTCATGTTAAAGCTCGCCAGTAGTACATACCCTTGCCACGGCCCGGATTTCTAATCCGCCCTCGATTTCGTGAGGCAGCCGTGTTGAACGCTACACCAGTGATTTCGAACTGAGCAAGACTGAATCATTATGCACAAACACTGAGTGACGTTCGCTTGTGAGTAATGCTCTGACTGTCCGATCTCCTCGAGAGGAGACAGAACAAGTGTACTGTTAACTCCAATCGATGACTCCTCAACTGTGACTTCTCTCCTAATTGAAATCAGAGTAATCATTGAGAGAGAGAGACATTTTGATTACTGATGTGACATCACTGACGAGCTCGAACAAGAGCGAAACCTCAGTCCAGCGCTTCCTTCCGAAAGGAGCTAATGGGAAAATCTACGGGAATGTGACAATTGCAATCAGCAGTTGGTGATGTCCGAATTCCATAAAAACCAAACTCCCCTACTATTCATCAGTAATCAAACTAACAGTGGGGAAGTTAACAATTTTCCGTGATTTCAAGTCGGAGAGAAGTCCTAGTCGATGGGTCATCGATTGGATTCAACAGGACAATTACTCGGTCTCCTCTCGAGGAGGTTGGGCAATCAGAGCATTAGTCACAAGTGAAAGTGGTCAAACGTTCAGATATGATAGTTTGGTCCTGCCTAATGTGAGGTCAATGGCTGAGTGGTGAACACGGTTGCCTCCTGAAAGCTTGGCAGGAGTTTCGTTTCGACCATGACAAGGATATGTACTACTGACGAGCTCTAACAGAACTGAAACCTGAATCTAGAAAAGATTTCCAGAAAAGATTGACTTGAAAGTCTATGGGAACGTGATGGATACGATCACTTGTGAGCGATGTTTATCTTATATTAGTCAAAATCTCTTCTACTCACTAGTCATCCAAATGTCTCGCCCCATAATTAGGTATCCACGAGAATACGGGGAGATGACTGTTTATCAAGGATTCCTATTTGAGAAGGACAGGCATTATATTCAATTGCGTGAAAAGAAAATTTTCATTTAAAAATAACAAATGTTGCTTAAACTTTTAGGTGCCATCTGACGTTTTCTTGAAAACGTAGGACTGAAATAATTCTATTTATCAGCGATGTTCTGTTTTCAACTCAACTACTTCTGATAGTGATGTGAAACTGAAACCATTGTTTTACTGGAGTTCCTCTGGACCTTCGGATGACCGGTACGTTGTGTGTGTATTCATATGACTGTGATTTTGTTGGGTTATGCCGGATCACACGTTGCCCAGTTCACCCTGCAATGCACAAATTGGTCTAGACAATGGCTCATTTTGGAATCAGGTCACACTGCTGAGTCGATAATCTGACAACTAAAAAACGCCGGCTGTGTTCCGAGTGTAACACATCAAGGTCCACTGTACACAAAACATCCAAAAGATCCTTGCGGAAGGCTCGATTACAGAAGTCCCGATTACTGGATGCGGACCAAGTGTTTATCAAAAACATACATGTTAGATGGTTCGAGGAATTAGTGCAAAATCAGCACTTTCGATACGCAAACAACCTACGTCAGTTTGCTTTAATCCAAAATCATCATTGTTTAGGTAGGAATTTCTGGAACCCCGACTGTTGAGTCTTTTTCATCAAGAAGAGAACTTCATAGGCGTCAACTTACTATGAGTGATCAATTACAAATTAAACTACTCCCACTTCTAGATACTGAATTAGAATGTTATACCAGTGCCGAAACAGCTGGGAGTAATTGGGCACCTTCTATTTCAACATAACAGTACAGCGGCTCATTACGTACCGTGTGTGAAATAACATCTGAATAAGAAATCTGAGGAATGATAGATCGGTCGTAGTGGATCACAGCCGTCACATATTACCCCACAGGATTCCTTTGGGGGCAACCTCAGGTACAGGGTACATCCACAAACCACTAAGGAGTCCAAATGACCACAACTTCAGAAGATTATACAACCCGTAATAATACATCTTAACGTGTGTTGTCATCACGCTTGAGGAAAATGCTTTTGTTTCAACAAAACTCCGGATATCACTTCTTACATCCTTTTTGAATATACGTCTTAAGCGATATTATTTTTTGTCTCTCTTTCCTTGCGCATGGCAATAATGTTAATCTACTGTTAGAACAACACACCTCTAGTGGTAACTGACAAATATGTATACAGACAGACTTTCCAGCCAGCCTCTTTCGAACAGAAGCACTAGACTCGAGTTTCGCTCTCATTAGAGCTCGTCAGTAGTGCATNGTCAACTTGAAAATAAACCAAATCCCCGACTACTCATCAGAAACATATATACATAGTAGATTCAGCCAACTTTCGTTGAATTATGAAATCTCAACAAACCAATGAGTACCATCTTACAAGGGTAATATTTTAGTTAACGCTTACTAGCACACTATGCAGTAGATACCATGACAATGTCTTCTGGAACTCCAATCAAAAGATGTCAAATTTGTGTGATATTAAAAGCCAGCGTGTGTCACGAAGATGTACTCAGCTCCCAATAATTGGATACAACAATATCTTTGTGCTACGTACAGTTCATCTGTAGAATAAAAAAAACAAGTTTACTTATCGTTAGCTGGTTCTTCTCAGGTGTCAAGTGTCAACAAAACATATTGGTATGAAGTAGATAAGGTTCAATAACAAGACCGTAAAATTTAGAAACATCATACACAGTTAAACGTTTTGGCTATTTGGCTACATACTGTCACATTAGAAGCCGCTAATGGTGCTTCAAAACTAGAAGCGAAACACGACGTATTTCATGTTCTGTAGATCCGTTTCGTTCAACTATTTATTATCCATCGTTTACTGAAAAGACTATTACGACATTACAACTCGTCATATTGTAGGTTTACTTTGTCCGTTTACATTCATTGGTCCATACCGATTCCGAGCCCTATGTAGCTTCCAAACGCACTGACGCTTGTAGACAGATAGGTATCACTGGTACCATGGTGACCAAAACACTAGTACGATGAAGTCGAACGATTCGATCTGAAACACACGGATGCCCCTGTGTTGGCTGGCATGCCTGTGGTTAACAACGGTATTTTGTGGCCGTTCGCTAATCCGACTTGATTAGAAGGCCTTTTTTGGCAAGCGCTTTGACTAAGACTTCCAGTCAGAATTCCCGTGAAATGGTTTGTATTCTGAATTTTGTCTTCAGAAGTTTAACTGTGACACCACCACCATACTGACCGCCAGTCCGCTAACAATTACACCCAACTGTTCAGTACAGTGAGGTTTGAGCGGGAAATAATCCCTTGGCCGCTACATTACCGTGACCACGCATAAACTGAACCTGTGTTCCACTTATTATGACCCAACCTAATCAAAAAAAAAACAACCATGAAATGATCTCCGGAGACCAGATATGCGCGCCTGCTTCTTCATTATAGCGATTTTCGACAAGTTTTCTCACCGTACTTTCTGAAAGTTCAACAGGTAGCCAGTAGTCCTTCCCAGTACATCGTGAGTCCTCAACACGTACAGTTTTAACACCTCGAGTGCAGTGAACGCTTTCTTCACAGAACCTACATGAAGCTTTCCCGTATCACTATTGTCCACAAGTTCTTGTTAGACAAAAAGGTTGGGTAATTACCCTTCCATTCAATAATACTCAATAAATAAGATAACATTATTAGGAGATAAGATAAAGCATCGTTGTCTGGCTCCAGGCTATTTTCTCCGTCAACCTAAGCAACTACTTCATTGTCGCTGATTGATTCACTATTGCAAAAATGCATTGAGACACTTATCTTTAATAAACCTGTGATACACTCATTTTTTTGGTAGACTGCTAGCAGCTTTGAAGCTTCTTGTCTCAAGAACACGACCGAAACTAGCAACACTTTCATAAATTACAGGTTTGTTCAAATACGTACGATTGTGTCTAACCCTCATAAGGTTGAACTAGTTAGAAGTCACTCCGTGCACGTTTCTTAAAGTTGAGATTCATTCAACTTGGAAGCATCTTTCTGATTGACTAGATTATGGAAAGTCGTGTTTATATTAACATGTTTTCACGCTGTTTTTCCGGAATAAGGTATATTCTTTGCGATCGATTACTGCAAACCACTGGCATACATTGCATCTAGTACAAATCGAGCTGGTCCTTTTTCATTCATTACTGTGGCTATCTCGTTGCCCTTTTTTCTTCAGTTCAATCTGGTCTCTGTTCGCTGATGTCTGTAGCTTACATGCACTCATTTGGAAACGCTTGGCTTGCAAGTATTTAGAATGAAGAGTGCATGATCCGTGCTTACAACCCCTTTGCAGTCTAAGTACTACAATAATACGCACCATCTTTTTTTATCGGGTTCATTTCACTGCAGTCGTTTGCGAATATCACGCAGTGTTATTTGGCCATACGAAGTTATTCGAAGCTGCAGTCGACGCATCGGTTCGGATTAAAACCGAAAATTTGAATAACAAGTGATAGTTGCGAATGGTCAGCTTTGTAACAAGTACAGAGAAGAGAATGTGCTTATGTAATGGTGCTACGAATGTGGGACTAGCGTTATCTACTTGTTATGCTTGGTCGTTCACACCCGTTTGGTCCACCAATGGAATTAAGCAAGTGCTTCTCTTATTATTCTAAAGCTGTTTTAACAGTTGTCAATACGGGTTACTCTTCTACTCATGATGAACAGAATGACTTGTTCAATGTAACTGGTATCATGCTGTTTCAGTAACCCTCCGTCTGTAGTAAGCGTATCATTATGGCTAAATACGGTAGAAATCGACTGAACCATTCAGACTTTACGAAATCCTCTGTATGTCACACTGCGGATAACGAAAATTGTGGACATGGACCCACTCTCGACTGATCGTTTTTTTTAAGCCCTCTGCTTCCCAGATATTTCAAAACATCAAGTTCCAATGATCACATTATAAGCCAAGTAAGTGTTAACTAATAGAAACGTTGGGATTATGGGAAATTGTGTTGTGATAAGCCACTGGCTACCAAACAATCAGTTCACTTGTATTGTCATTATACACTGTTGAGGAAAAAGTGAGCATAATTAGCTATTATCGCTTAGTCGGAGCCTCCTGGAAATGCAAAACCATGTCTCACATCCCCTAAATCATGCCATTGACAAATGCACAACCTTTTCAAGCGTGTATAACAGAAAAAGAACATATCAAAGAGCTCATCGGTGTAATGCACAAAACAAGTGGTGCAGTAATCTTGAATAACTGTTTTTTTTAAAAAGAACTCATCATTCTTTTCATACGGGTTGAAATGCAATTTTCTGGTCTAGCCGTGCTTCGAATGTCTCGTCCAGCCAATCAAAAGCGGGTGGAAGTTTTATTTAGTATGACAACCACTAAATCATATACTAAGGATTAGTTACTTAGATGAGAGGTACGGCGAAGCGGATGTTCGTGTGCAAAGGCGCAGCGAGCAAAAAACAGCATCTGTGCGCTTATCGTGTCGGATCCGGCAGCACTGAGGCTACGTTACCTCCTTGAAGTAAGTTGGACTCAAACATATGACTGTTTTTTGTGACTCGACTTGGAACGATTTGGTGAGTGTTTTACGTCTGTTGGTCTGTGAACTGAAACCCAAAAAATATCTGCACCCTGGAATTGCAATGTTGGATCCATTGAAGTCTGAAAATTGGCTGTTCGTTCTGCACTTCCAAGGCGTCCCAGTAAATGCGAAGTTGTATGACCAGTCCTTCTTGCTCGCCAGGTGCATCTCTGCGGTTTGAACGAATCTGGTTTTTATGCCGTACCCATGTGACTTCGCCGATTTTCGTCTCATAGAGGACCACTCCTCTCCATGGGATCAGTACTTCTTTCTTTCAGTTCTGCGTCCCATGAAAAATGCGTACAAAATAGATTCACCGATTATGAAACATCTCAAGAAAGCTTCATGTCTTCAGTAATACTGCCTTTCTATTTCCATTTTAATTCCTGTCCCTTTATCTGACTCACAAATCTTAATATCGAAGGTAATTCCCAGTTTTTCACTAAACATGCATTCCTCCGGCGATTCACTTCCTTTAATTTTTGGGCTTGGAGTCGTGCGATAGTTTGTTAGGGAGCTTTGTGTGGTTTGACTTAGGGAGGTTTCTCTCCTGGCTCCCAGTCACGCTCGTTTGAAGCTGTCGACAAACCTTTCGATTTGATTTTCCCAATAAGGGTGATACACTGGAGATCACATGCGTCGGATATCTAGTCATTAACAGCAGTTTTAGAAGACGAGAAAGCTGAGCTGAGAACCGTTGTCCGTAACCAAAAACTCTGACAATCCGAAATAGCTAAAGACTCCCGATTGCTTGTGTACAGTACTCTACGTATTCGGCTGTTGCAGGATATGGACTGTTGGTCACTTGGTGTAGGCATTAACAGTGACCACATACGTCTGCCCACCAGATGATCCCGCAGAATCCATGTAAAGTCTTTGCCAGAGTCATTGAGCTCTTAACCAAGAGCGTAATTATCATTTGTCATCCAGCGTTTGGATATCCGTGGATTTGGACAAGGCGACCACTTGGTCGAAGGTGGTTGTGGACCTGTAGTGTATTGAGAAGTCGTAGGCAAGAAGCATTGTTGTCCACTGTGGTAAGCGGTTGGCCATATCTCCTTAGGAAGAACAATGCGAGCCATGATTTTAATACGTCCATAACGAAATATCACTCATTCTGCAGCTTGTGGGACATTCTTGCCACGAAAGTGACCGTGAAGTCCTTCTTTTCCAAATGGCTGTAGTTCTTCTCACCGGACATATTCGACCTCCTTGTGTGCGCAACTGCATTCTTTTTTCCACCTGGAAACACAAGATATTACGGCGCCCACCCCAAAGTTGTGTATGTTCAGCCACTGGAAACGGTGTTGTCGGTTCGCAGTGCGTCAGAAGCAGATATGATGTTAACAGAGCTTTATTGCATTCGAGGGAATGTCAGTATTACGTTGACCACTCCCAGGTGACGTTTCTTTGTGAGTACCAACTGCCAACAGATCTTTGGACCCATCAGTGATTGGACATTGTAACTAAACCCCAAATAAGCCGTGCCTCGCTAACCAGCTCCCTTTATTCAGCCTCGTGAAGAGATCACCTGTCATCGGCAATCAGCACAGGTGTGTCTTGAGAGCATCATGTAGACCTGTAAAGCAGTCACCTCAGAGCCTTATGACTTATTTGGCCTTTCGGACCACGAATCTGGGGCTATCCGTGTAGGACAATTCACCGATTCATTCACCTTGGCCTTTCGCCGGGCGTTTGTCAGCTTACCATATGGGACTAGTCTTTTGGGCTAAAATGCCGGCGCCGTTCTACGCCGTTGGGATAAAACTGCCTCCGTTTTGGTGCAGCGGCCACGTTATGTTAAGGACTGCAGTGGGCCAAATTATGCCAATGATGAGAAGTCGGCCACCAGTAGCGCTTCGGGCAAGCTAAGTTGTCGGACTGTTGTAAGCTTACTAAATAGGTGTCATGTGTGGTCGAAAATTATCATAAATTCTGATGCTGTTTCCAGCTGTAATCTGATTGGCCTGTTATCAAGAAAGGCGGGGAATTTCTTTCTACGTGTTACTTTATCGTTTTTTACTGTGATTAGAGCGATTTTTGCCTTCGGAACCTGGGGTAAACGTGGCTTGCAAAATTTCCACTTAGACAGGTCACGTCGAGTCCTAAAGCGGGACAGGTTCCCCGTGTGGCCCTGTGGGAGCAGTGGACGCACTAATACCACTTGAACGGACCATAACGGACCTTGCTGCATTAACACAAAAGATGTACGTGGTTTCGCTCAACATTCCCTTTCCAACTTTGCGTGAATTTCCTGCTCGGTCGTAGTAGAGACATGATTCAGAATCACGAGAAAATGGCATTCTGCAGTTGTATTCCGTACTATGAGGTTTTGTCTTCTGATATCTGCTTCGTGTAGGGAATGGGGTCTTCAAACGAAAACCAGACACTTGAAGTGATCTTCGGTCATTGTGCGAAACTTGAACCCTTCGCACTCCCGAATGATTGTTCCAGCATCATCATCTGCTGACTTCGCGAGCTTCAGGAACTGGTAGCGTATGTTAAACAGGGATGAATGGCTGCCAGAATTTGGAACAGCGTCTGGGTAGTTTCGTCAAAGCTAAAATTCTCGAGGTTCCTTTACAGGATAAAGCTGGTGTAAGTTTGTGTTCCGGATTACCCAGTTTACAGAGCGGCACCCCACTTTCTGAGCACCGTCAACGTCTGATAGCTCCACCTTACAGACATCCTCATAACTTTCAGACCAAGGGTTTACTACTGCACCACTTGGGGAATAAAAATAGAACTCACTGACTCGTCCGATTAGAAAATCAGCTCCAGGGTTGGAGTTGTTTGATTCCCACGTCAGCTGCTGTTAACTCAGCTCCTGCCTCAACATTTCAATCAACCTCCTCTGCGTCTTTTCGAAATGTTTCTGACTCTGTTGAAGAAGGGCTTGTATTTGTTCAAACGTAAGCGACTTCGTGAATGCTTCCGTCGCCAGTTATTGTAAACGCCCAGGAAATACAGTGGATAAACCACGGAATGGAAAAGCACTGGACAGAATTCACAGTTCTCCGTTTAAGGCAAGAAAATGGATTAACCTCAATCCCGACGCCGCCAGCTGCTGCCAAGCCGAATCGTAAGCCGAGTGTAAAAAGTCACTCTATTTCGTCCGAAAGCACTTGTAACAGAAAGGAAAATACATGTTATATATATATATACCGAACATGGTGACCTACAAATAGTCTCGACTTAGTAAGCTGAAGAAGAACCATCAAAAGTGATTGTTACGGTCACCAGTGAGTTTAGCAGATTAAAGATCCAGTGGGCAAAAATCAGTGACGGTTACCTCTGGACCGTTCTGGGAATTTCTGTGCATTCTGATTGGAAAGGATCGTCTTATGGTACAAGGAGGGGTTTTTGGATGAAAAAATGGCGTTCACTGATAATCTTCTATTATGTGGGCTTATCGTTTGTATAATAGATCATGGATCAAAGACACTTGCACAAACGCGGTCACTTTTTAGGAATGCAACGGTGTTTGGACGGGAGTGTATGAATATTTTTGTAACGATCTATTTTGACTCCGCCATCGCTATGAGACAGAATATTTCTGACATACACTCGTGTTTCACATAGTAGGCGCTTGAAATTGACATTGGGGCTGGTTGAAAAACCAACTTGATTGTGATAGTTGCTATTGGATGTTAATGAGGTTCAAAATTGGTCATTAGAAATCCCCAACTCTCCTGAAGCATATAGATATATACTCCAGTTCGAGCGGGGTACAGCTACTATCATCAGCTGAGGCTATCGCCATCCGACTGTATGATCCGTGGCTGTATGCGCAAGGGCAGTTCATGCAGACCCTTCACCTTCATTGGCCATCCATCACATAATCGCTCGAAACCCTGCTGAGCATTAATCAAATGACACCCTCGCTTGGGCTGTCTCGTGTCATCAAAACACCACCACAACCACCTCTCTCCATTAGAAACTGATCCATCCCATCTTATGAAACACTTACTGATCCATGTGATTTGCTCTACTGATCCAAATATAGCTCGCATAAAGTTCGTCTTACTGTAAAAGCGTGATGAGAACTACTGGAAACAATCGTTCTTATAAATTCTGTGGGAATCTTGAGAGGCGCTACGGGTGACAGCCTCGTAAGCCATAAGAGCCTGGAAAGCTGCATTGCCAGAACAGTAGATCGTCGAATTAAAACCGTGCACCGTTGTGAAGAAAGGTTGAAACTTCTTAGAAATATTGACAGTTACCAAACCCCAGCCTTTAATCGAACTCACTTGATCCCCTCAGCCATCCTCTCCTACAGCGTAGGACCAACTTTCCACTCACGGCTGATTTGCTGTGAGCAGTGGCCTATAATCTAGTCAATTTAGGAAGAAGAACAGTTCAGAAACCACAGCGGAGGATTTAGCCTGCGGGATTCATTGTGGTGTCTACTGAAACAATTCAAGAAAACGGAGGATCCAACTGACCACCAACGCAGTGACAGACAGCTGTTTCATCGAAATTGGGTCGCACCGGCATCACGCATTTCATGTACTCGAGATCTACAACCTGTGAACAAATGTCAATGCGGTGGTCCAAGCGGCTGTTCGACAGACACCATGGGGTCGAACTCAAACCTGCGACGGGTGTGGTGCTGAGGGAAATCAGGTGTGACGGGCTCTCCACCCTCCAATTTGCCGATGGACACTACGGAAGTGTTCTAAAGAAACTCATCTCAAACCGCACTGGTGGTGTGAAGCTTGCTACACGGGTATTGCTAGCGTTGTTTAATGGGCCCTAGGTTTCAATTCTATTACACAAAAAAACACTTATTTGCATATAACACAGATTTAGGAGTGTCACGGTCACCATTGTCAAGTTCATATGTGGAAAAAAATCATTTCAGGACAGAGTGCACTCTAATGTTACTTCTTGCATTTTTCTGCGGTTACTTCATTGTATACCATATGCCTCTTCCTGACTACTGAGCAGTTGTGTGAGTAGTACAGTGTGATCGTTCGTTCCCAAAACACTAGGACTGTGGCGGCCGCTTGCCAGTTCACAGCTGAACGACAAACTGATGGCTAATTTCACTGCAAAACTATCGTAGCGGATGTGTGGTGACGTGATTTAGCCAAATGTCACATTGGTAGGTGCTAGCATTTCGTATTGCCTCTTCAGTACCAAACAACAATAACCAGGACGATATATATGACACTAATTGGATAGGGGGGTGAAGCAATAAAAAACAGCAAATGAGGTGGAGAACGACAGGACAGAATTATTAGGTCCATGAGAGCCTAAGGCTTACATATAATTGTTTTTGTACACACAACGCTGGCTTGAGACAACTAATCGCGACCGCCTCGGTAAAACGCAGGAAACGCGGATTAGCGTGACGTATTATAACCTTAATGTTGATTCGGTATTAATCCGGTAGCCAGTGGCCAACATGAGCCTGGCGATAGGCGATAAGCGTGATCCCGGGACGAAGGAAGTACTCTGCGCAGTCACATCCCGAACCCATTTCGGCAGATGTTCCTTCATCCTAGAGTTCAAGCACCTATCGGTTCTGCCGATGTAACTTTCGCCGCAGTTACACACAAACTGATAAATGCAGTGTGAGTTGGGGCCACCAGGTTGCTCCCCCATTACTGAAGGTAACGGTAGCTTCCGAGTTCGGTCAACGACTACGATTTCAACCGCATTGTATGCTCGCTTAATGGATGTGACGAGACGTTTTGTGGTTAGAAGTGAAGAAGTGTCACCTTTGAATGGTAGTTCAATGTAGGCTTTCTTCTTCCCAACCGTGGAAACCTTATCCACTGCTATACGCTGTTGACTGTGTCCACTGACAAATCTTAGCGGATACCCACTATCCTGCACAGTGGTTGTAAGCATTCGAAATTCATCAGCAAAACACTCTGATGAACAAATGCGCCTAGCACGCATAAACAATGTTCTGACCAATGCTCGCTTGTTCTTCATTGGTGTGAAGCTTGTGAAGTGAGTGTACTGAGCAGTCCAGGTGGGCTTTCGATACACACACCTTCTTACTGAACCATAATCCTTGCGACCGATGAGGATGTCTAAAAACGGTAGGCATCCGTTTATTTCCAGCACCTAAGTGACTGTCAGATTGGCATGACATGCGTTGAACCGATTTGCCATCTCATCGATCGTTTGCGAAGATGGCACATACATGATGATGTCATCTACATAACGTTTGTAGAACAGAAGTGACGAAATGTGTTCAGCACTTCGCCTTTCTACCATCAGCATGAAAAAATCTGCTGGTGTCAGTCCCAATGAGCTTCCCATGGCGACTCCGTCTATTTATCGATAAGGGTTATTCTGAAAACTGAAACTGATGTTTTTCGTACAGAGCAATAAAGACAGCTTTAACATATCCGTGGGAATTTTTACATCAAAGCCTTCAGTCTCGATCATAACGCATATATAAAGATGAGTATACTCGTAAAATGTTGTCCATACTGAACGACGAAAGTAAATTCCAGCGTATGAACAAAGTGGACAAGGTGACTGATACAGAGTGCCGAATATTTTGAC
Organism: Paragonimus westermani; assembly: GCA_008508345.1. Lineage (NCBI taxonomy): Eukaryota > Metazoa > Platyhelminthes > Trematoda > Plagiorchiida > Troglotrematidae > Paragonimus > Paragonimus westermani. Next base: position 165,106 of record QNGE01000261.1, read on the forward strand.
ACCTTGATGTGCTGCTGCTACATCGAATAATTGATTAGAGTACTTTTAAGTCTCTAAAACCCATTGGTTCATCAACACCGCAACTGTATGGCTTACCCAAAACACACAAGCCAGGAGTACCACTCAGACTGATTCTATCTATGAGCAATGCCCCACAACACAAACTGACTCATCGGTTGGTTCAGGCCCTGACCCCATTTGTTATTTTATTTCTTCACACACACCCCATCCCATTAGTATTATACATATATATGTTCCTGGTTATTGTTGTTTGGTACTGAAGAGGCAATACGAAATGCTTGCATCTACGAGTGTCCGTCTGCTTATTGCTATGTTCACATAAAGATTGCGCCTTACTGGATGCCTTTCCCGCTACAACTATCCTACTGGAGAAGGTCTGAAGATTTATACTATTGCACAGGAAACCACTGTAACCAACAGTCGTTTTCGACAAAGTTTTCTTGAACTTTTAAAACTATGTCGCATTCAACAGAACGTTTTACGGAACAGACGCAAACACTTCAGAAAACTTAACGTATAGCTTCACATGTAGACGCTAGGCTTTACATTCTGGGTTGGTCCTAGATCAGACGTTAACCACACTGCCACGGTTAAATTTTGGTATGTGGTTATGATAATTATGCAGGATCTATGGCTGTGGAACTTACAAAGACTGACCAGTTTTGTTGAGGGTGGAAGTTACTGTTATGCAAACTGATTGTAATCAATTCACCGGAAGCCCAAATGTGTTTGTGGGCTATCTCACTCTGGGGGATTACAACTTTACGGACAACTCTGTTTTGTGGATCTACTGATAACGACGATCGTCAACACAAGATACGCAGTGATGGGGCGAATGGCTTCTAACAACCTTCTAGGTAACGTCTATTTATCATTTATGACAGTCGTACAACAAACAACGACGTGGAAACGAATACGCGAACCATGAATTATTGTAAACTGATAGCTTGTCTTGCAGCCCCAAGCATGGCAACTGCATCGTATTGAACCGGCTCAGCCATGTTGCTATTTTATTCTTCACCCCCCCATCCCATTAGTGTCATATATATGTTCCTGGTTATTGTTATTTGGTACTGAAGAGGCAATACGAAATGCTTGCATCTACCAGTGTCCGTCTTCTCACTGCTATGTTCAAATTTATGAAGGGAACCAAGTGTTTCAAATTTTTCCGAAATGCCAGAAAAATGGATTTTCCATAAGATTACTGGTATATATTAGTAAGTGTTTTTGGAAATTTCACATTCACATAGGTCTTTCATCCATCCATCCCGAAATGATTCACTTGACTTCAGTTTCGCTTTTGCCAGAGCTCATCATTGGTGAATATACTTGCTGTGAATGGAATTTCAACCACGGTCCACACTTGCAAGCGTTTTAGTACACCCTGACTGGCTATAATATAAAATGATTAATTTCTTGTTCACTAATGAAAACTAATTTCAAGATGTTTCTGTTATCTAATGAATATTTGGCTTAATATAGATCACCTGATTTCAGATCCATGAAACATCTGTGCCATCAGTTAACCACACACACATTCTACAAACCCCGGAATATTCATTGACTGGTGGATTCCAGAGTTTTGCAAGTAGACACTTGTAAGCAAACCAGAAAATAAGTTACAGTCAGCAATTTCCGATGATTGGCAAGAAGGTGCGATGTGGTATTCACAATAAAATTCATTGTCTAAGCGATCACTGTCTTATTTACCCAAATCGTGCTTGCTACAATTGAGCCCTCTAGGCCACACACCCGGATTTTCTATAATTAATAATCGACCAAGATGAAAAGAAACACCGATGTTTTAATGCAAGTAGTGGCCGGAAGAAAATAACACAGAATTAGTGTAACATAAGTTGAATTGATTAGGCAACACTCATAGCCGTTCACAATTTTCAAGTTCAAATTAACGTTCCACCGAGCTTGGTTTCAAATAGACACAGAATTCGATGTCTGTCTTTTGTAGAGCTTATTAACCGTCACATCTTTTAAAGTTTGAACCAAGGTACATATAGAGCAAATTTTCAACTCTGGACGCTCAGTGCATACTTATTTCATTTCCAATGACCCGGTCGATGGTTGTCGCGAAACGATTAATTCCCATGTTCATTTGCCTTTTCATGAATCTTGCAGTCTGAACCTCACTTCGCGTACTTGATTGCATCGTGTTTCAAGTCACCGATAGTTTGTACGTTTGAACAGTTAAGCGCCCGCATTGATTTCAAACAATTTTGGTGTCTTACAAGACGCTTCCTAGCTTTTATACCTCTTACATTTCTGGCAAACCTCACTCACTGAACTCGTTTCTAATGCCACAAGGAAATGCGTGTTGTTTTCATATTAAATTAGTCGATGTCACACCAATTTTTAATCACCACCCCCCACAACACCAACAATGTGGCTTAACATTGAAACATATTATGAAACAATTAAGCAATTAAACAGGATGCGTGGCGTCGTTTTTTCCAAATACAGCGGAGGTTCTGGAGTTAATAAACAGACTGAGAATAACACGTCATAAGCAAGTTGTAATACTCTACGTTTCAACCACCTCGAGTGGCCTTCTTCAGGAAATTCTGGGGCACCTATCACGAAGTGAAAAGCCTGCTTGTTGATGAACGTTAAACTTTAGCTAGGTAGCAGCCTTCCAGGAAGCACCTAGTGTAGCAAAATGGCGTCCAATAAAAGACCATCTTTATTGTCCAACCCGCTGTTTGCCATACCAGACGCGTGCTGGTGTTCGTCAGCCGGCACTCCGGTCCACACTACCCCCGGTTTCCGTTCACACGTCGTATACACCTCGGTCCGGCTTGTGTGTCCGACGTCTTCTACCAGGCGGGTTTTCGCCTGCCATTCCTCATCCGTTGGACCGATCTCGTTGGTCAATGGATCGTCCGGCCTCTCGTGTTGTCCGTAGTCTATCCACCGTGGCCTCTGACCGTATTCTACGTCCATGTCGAGAAATTCCGACGAGTTTTGGAATAATTGCGCTCCCGATCTGGTTACTCACCCCATTTTGCCTGCTATGTCTCGACCGTTGGTTTCTATCCAGATGAGCGATGACCCATCCGGACACCAATGTAGTCCCCGGTCAGATCGCTGTGGGCTTTTGTACGTATCTTTCTGCCAGTTTGGGGCACTCCGCTGGGATTTGGAATACTCGCACCTCCGGTTTGATATTCCACCACACTAGTTATGCCTTCAAGTGGATGCGTCAAATGGGGCTAAATATATACCACGCCACGAACGAGGAGCATACACACCACGAGCTGACTAGATGGTTTGTGAACGTACTACATCCAATCTGTAAATGCATTGGTTCTCGTTCTGTAAAACAGCCATTTGAATTTAATAAAATTGTGGACAACACGTCTACGAGTTCAAGAAGGTGTATTCTCTTGATATCAATACGTTAATCATAAACGTATTACTGCAGGAAGCTGTTGATTTTCCTCACATTTTTGAGTCCCATCAAAATTCCGTGCTGCGCAGTCCTATTCAGACTGTTCAGTCTTAGTAAGATGGTATTGCTTACAAACAAACTGACGATGCAGCAACGGGCAGTTTATTGAGCTCGACGGTGGCTGACATTTTCCCAAGGGTGTTTGAACGACAAAGTTCGAATCCGATTAATTGTACCATACTCTATAGACGATGTATCGATAAGATATTGGTTTTTACTCGTGAGATTTGTTCCAACCAAATTTACAGACTTGTGAGTCCTTCTAACCCAAATTTGACAGTTTCTTATGAACAAAGGACCAAGGACAACCTGATGCTTCTAGATAGTTTGATTGGTCGATTTCAAGATTGTACAATGTAATATGAGGTGGTCAGTACCTCCAGTCCTACCCATTTGTTCCAATAACGTGCAAGCGTGACTAATTCTGAACTCTTTTCCACAGGACCACATAAATTTGCACTGATGACATCATCAACCAGGCAGGAGAGTTCCTGAGGAATCTTCAGCTGGTCGCTGGTTGCCCAGGGAAGTTTGTAGAAATTCATCATAAGCGACAGATTACCAGACTTGCAACCAGCATTACTGCCCAAACAGCAAATTTGGTCGGCTTCCGGAAGTAATCACATTACAACTGATGTGGGTAGAAAGTTAAGATCAATCTTAAATCGGTCTTATCCGTTTAATGAACTAGGACTGTTGTCCTCCTGTCACAATGTCGTCTCCCACCGTAAGTCACTTAACCATTCTCTCTCATTTAACTTACTGGTTCACCAGCATCTGCGATGAGAAACCAATTGATAGGACGAACCGCATCTTAATTAGGAAGATGGCGGAACACATCTCTAAGTGGTCAGTGAACACAATGACGCAACATACGGTAGAGACCCAAATTTATTCGATGGCAAACCAAGTCTTGGATACAGGTCATTTGGTTGACCCAATAACATCGTTCACTGTATTGGTACACAATCGAAACCCGGAAGCTATTCCGGTCAAACAGTATCAACCACCGCTGTGTGTGCAGTCAGTATCATTGTTATAGAACTATCCATGATTCTGTTAGTCTGCGTAATGGTTAATTGCCGTCCTTGTTGCCATGACATTGCCAGACATAATCTCTGGTTCCATGTACACGATCGATGACAGTAAACGAATTGCTAACACCTCGCAACATCTGTTTCCGTCAGGTTAGTAAAATTACTTTCGATGATATGTGGGTTTTAGAAGTCGTTCACAATCAAACCGTGTTAAACTTCGAGTGTAATTCTTCCTCTTTAAAAATGTCAGTATGTATCGAGTTTCGTTAGTCAACGGTTATCACTTTGCTAATCATTTTCCAATTGTCCGTCCTCTTCATGGACGGTGCTCACCTGCCCGCTCTGATTATGTAGCATACTTCCATAAATTACTCATCTTCAAAATGAATTAACCCAAACATATGCAATCTCTAATTATTGAAGATATATCAACCCCAACTTTTAAAATTTCTGCCGGACGATTCGCGTAGGCTTGTATTTTACATCACTGGCTTTTCCGTTTGTTTGTTAATTCGAAAGCCTTTCTGTAATGAATTGGAATTCTTTATAGAACTCCACCAGCCCACCGTTTTATAGGAGCCATGTTCGATCTTCGTTTCAATGGTACGGCGTTTGTCATAACGTCTAGATAGCTACGCAAAAGTTGTAAACAAAGTTCACTGTGATACTTGCAGTCATTCGGTTACGTAACAAAATCATCTGATGGGATAGCTAATTCTTATTGTTGCGTGTCACCGTATAATGATTCACTTATCCCATATCTTGCTCACTTGGCTTGATAACATTCAAAGCTCTACTAAGTTCTTGATAAGTAGTTTCGCGGAGTTGAAAATCTCAGCGGGATACAATCGGAAAGATTTTTGGTTTCGGTTGGACTCAAACCAATAAAAAGTAGAATGCCCAAACACAGAAGTGGTTTACCGGTAGGGCTACGAAAGGCAGACTGAGAGCACACAGATTTCGCATTCGAAGTGTATTCATGACTTGTTAGTTTGTTGTTCCTACCAGGTTTCAGGCGGAGTTTTCCCAAATTCAGCAGACTATCGCTAGACGTGGACCACTGATGGAACCCACGAAAAGTTGTCTTCTCTAGGATGGATTCTCTTAGTGACGGACAAAGCTGCGCATACACCCATAGGACCATAATCTAGTAGTTTTAATACAGCAGGGTTGTGACCGTTTGTACGATGCATGTTTTGTATCAGACGTCACACAGTCTTATTGCATTTTATCCACTGTTTCTAAAACGCATACACTGTTGTCAGTAACAACCACAGACAGCATTTCTGCATACTGCATTGACTCTGTTGGGGTTACGAGCTGCTTCATGATAGCATCCTCAGTTTTTCTCATGCTAGTGCTCCGATTCGGAGTCACTGTCGGTTGGTACGCAAAGTTGTGCATGGATGGTGTTGAATTTGTTGAAGTTCGTCTGGTACGTTTTTCGTCTTACGTTTGGTATGGTGAAGAGCGATGAATTTGTTGAGACGTGGCTGGTTTGTTTGTGGAAAGCTGATCCTACATCCACATCTATTCGTATTCACTATGTGTAGTAAACATTCATGAAAAATTTCGCACCAAATATACACAAAGTGTTTGCCTCTTTCCTTTCACAACTATCACTGCTTCTCTATTAAAACTCCCCCTCCTGATATTGTTTGACACGTACCCACTTTCATCTGCACCCGATTGTTTTAATGAACTCATTTGTAGGCTCGTGCTCAGTTACTCTACTTTGAACGCCTTTCTGTACCTGGTTAAATCACATTCAAGATGAGATCGCGCCTTTATTGTAATTTTATCAAACAGTACCTTATGAATTCCAATCCTTTCGATCGTCTTTTCTGACGTTTTTGGACTTGGAAGATAGTCCCGTTAACTCGACCGTCTGAATGAGCGTTATTGGAATTGTCAGTTACACGTTACTGAGTGAAGTACTCTAAATCGTCAGGAGCGATTTAACAATTTGTAGTTTTTATGGACACTGTATCCAAACTAGGGTCAGTCTGTCAGACATGAACCGTGGATCTCAGTAGTTGGATATAAAATACAAGCGTGATACCAGTACCCGTAGGGTTGTACAGAAGATCGCCGAAGCCAGCCTCAAATTTGAACAGTGAACTACTCGGTAAACTGGGCCTGGTTGAATTTCGATGAGCTTTATGAAGCAATGGGGTGATCGGCCCCATCGTTTACCTCTGGTTCAATCAGCATTGGATGATTGCATAAGAGGCAACGGATCGTGTAGCCTCGCTGGTTTACGGCTTTTCAAAAGACAACTGTCACGCGTAGATCAGGCTCCATATTCGAGGAGTGAATAGTAGTGGACAAAACATTTACTTCCCCAAAGGAGTGAGTCGAATTAATTCAGGGCCGAGTCTGCGACACTTGCTCTTATCTGACTGTGATCTGCTTAAGTTCCTAAATTTATTTGGAAGCTCGATGGGGCCGGAAAAATGGATTTTTACACAGCAGTGTGCATTTACGTTAGGAACTTCTGGTGTGGACTATTGCACTGTGTTTTGATTCGTTGGATTGGTGGATACGATAATCTAGAACTTCCCTGTTTAATTAACATGCCTTGGCTAGAATGCGTACCCCATTAGTCTCAAGTTCTACTCCAGTTCATGTGCTTATGAACGGAGCGCCTTGCTCACTAGACTAACGTTCTGGCATTAGGCTTGATAGATTCGTCATATCTAATCCATGATCGTTTTGTGAATACTGTTCAAGTTGCACTATTACTCATCAGTCATCTCATTCGGTTGTGGTTCTAATTTGTAAAGTTGCGCATCCAAACACCCCGTTTTGTTGGGTAGACGCTATTCGAAACTGTTCATCCTACACACCATAGCTTTCGCGCTTTTACACATCAGTTCAGTAGACACAGTATTTCAGTTCGAGATCTACCGCTAACTTCCTTCGCTGTGGATTATCATCATCTGAAATACTGACAAATTAGTAGTAGATACCGTCGAGTTACTTTCAGTTAAACGCGTGAAGAAATGGAGAACTGTTCCAGTTTAGAGCTGAAAGATAAGACAGAGATGAGAATTAATTCATGAAACCTCTGTTTTCAAACCCGAGCAATCCATATGTTAACACCTATACCTCTGAAAAACAAGCCAGTGTAGTGAGGACGGCGGTTGCACCATGCTACTTACACCACCACTATTCAGTAGTGAGGCAACAGCGTGAATGTCAACATAGAAATGGCCGCGAGACAAATGCGGGAACGATACAAGAAGGATCACTGGAGTGTAGCATCGAATGAATAGGCTCTTGTTACATGAAGGAACTGGGTATTGACGTCCATAGCGCCGGGATGTCCTGACACCTCTGTCGTGTAAAAATGAGTGTTTTTCTCGTAATCATGTTGAACCGCATAACACGTGTACTGACATTCCGAATAAGTAACTGTTCGGGGGAAGCTGACCGCCGGGTTCGACAGGCCAGCCGACTGCCAGGAGCTTCTTAGATCCGAGTGCTGTTGACCCCATACTACGTCGGTCTTGGTATATAACCTTATAGCCAAGTTCAAACACGTCCTTCGATCCTATAACTTCGCAGTTGATTGCTCCTTGGAAAATTCTTGTGCGTTTGTCAAGATTCGGTTGGCCATTCTCGGAGCTTCTCCTAATTCACGCGTGCTCATCTGTTGATCTCCCCATAAACCAAACAAATGGGAATAAGACACTATCTTCAGGACTGCCACTTTCCGGTTTCATCGTCATCTAAGCCGTTGACCTAAATAAGCTGTCATCCTTCTCAAGACTTCCGTCCTGAGATCACACGGATCAGTGAGCTCTCAAGTAAGAAAGTGAGTACAAAATACCATCAGAATTCATAAGAAGTCAATTTTGTAAACAGCTGTCTTTGGTAATTCTCGTCAGGCTTTTAAAATTATACAGAGTAAGTACGAGTTACATAAGAAAATTGTAACCAGTTGAATAGATCATTAGAAATCACAAGTGGTGGAGGTGAGTTAGAGTGTAGATGAATGTGTTAGGGTGTCATACGCGCTTGTTATGGGACGTGAGTTCGTCGGTGTCAAGCCCGTTACGTTGAGGTAGCCACAAGACGGCTATCAGAGAGGATTTGGGTACACCTACCGAAATGGCTTCTCAACGGTTCGAGGAAGCCCACTGTCGGTGCGATCGGCTCCTGCCTAATTGATATTGACCATCAAATAAATCCGAGTGAAGCGTTGAGCGTCATCTACAAGATTCACCAAGCCTGCTCCAGAGCCGTTAGAGTGCGATTATTATCAAGGGTCGAGGCTATTATCGCCAGACTCCACAACCCCTGCCCGTATGTCCAAAAAACAATTCGTACAAACTCTCCACCTCCCCTGACCAATTATTCTATGGCCACTTAAAATCCGAGCAGGCCTGAAGCACTTGAAAGCGACGAGTGAATTTATAACGACAAACGCGTATAACGCTCAAACACATTCATCTACATTCCTAATCTCCTCCAGTAGACTGTGATCCGCACTACTTGTGATTTTTAATGAACCGTGATTTGTTAAAGTTTTCATACACAACTCACATTTATCCTATGCAATTGCAAAGGCCTGATGAGAATTGCCGAAGACATTTGTTTTTTGCGCGAAATTAAATGCATATGAATTCTACGAGAATCTGAAGAGGACTGAAATAAAATACCTTCCTTTTCACCTACTAAATGAGAATTCTATTTCTTGAATTCAAAAGAAAACGGCCTCACACTCAACCTAATTAAAATTCTCTTCAGGGTTGGTCAATCGATTGTGATAGCCTTCAGTCAAAACGCAATCAATGATTACTCGTACTTTATTTTATTCTCCAACCTTCTCATCAACAAAACCGATGGATAAAAACGAAAGAACAGCGGACAGATGATGACTGAAGTGGGTGAAGGTAACATAGTAAAAATACCAGAAAACTTGTCAGTTTGATCTCTTACTAACACACGGAACAATCGCACAAAAAATTAATACAAAACTGTATATACAAAAGGTGAACCAATGCAAAGAAATATTGCAATGTAATCATGTCGCTTATAACCATGACAATCTCATCACCAGAGCTGTATATCAACCTTCACCTTACTTGCTCGTTTACGTTTGGACGTAATCATAACTTGTCAGGTAGCTGAACAAGTTTAACATCTCTAACCACTAGAGTCCATAGTTCGCAGTAGTAAATCACATGTGTTCTATATATACTTCAGTAAATCTGGCCCTCAAGCATGAGTGACGCATCATTTTGGCATCAGTGACGGGCACCGGCCTTGCATTCCTCACTCACTCCCTTGAGGACGATCTCATAAGTGGAGACCAGAAACCTAAAGACCGACCTCAAAATTTTATGTGAATTCTACTCACCAAGCCGAACTCACCCAAACACCTGCCTCCTAACTGAGTCGGATCAACGAACTGCACCACTACACTGCCGTAAACAGTCATCGCAGAGGTGGAAACCAGCATGTATCAGTGGCGGACGGAATACGCATGCATGGCAAATGGCGTGATTAAAAAAACCATGGTATGCTAACGGAGCACGTCATCGCAACAGAATTCCGCCAGGGGATGGATGGCAAAACTGTTGCAAGATCGCCTAAAAATTAATTTTCCCGTGATAACTAGAAGACATCATGTGATGTTTCTAATTCTACCGCACTATTTGTGAATTGTGACGTGAAACTATGTTGCAGGGTTGCCAAAACGTAAAGCTATGTATGGCACACTCCAGTATCGTAACCTCGCTTTCGAGTAGCTACGTTTTGCTTCCTGTCTGTACTGTTGTCACTCGACTCACGAGCGGCGTCGAGGAAATCTTTAAAATGTGCATTATCCGGCGTTCATCTGTGAGACACTTGCTACGAAACTGAACTGATAAAATTTGGTACTTCACCCAATACATTTTATGACTAACGTGATTATAGCAAGTTACGTGGGAAAACCTACACTTTGAACCCGTACAGCGCGTTCGAATGGGTCAGGAAAAACGGTAGCTATTCTTTGGTACTACCTGTCTCTTGAACAATACACGTGTGCATAAATTTCCCGTCCAGTTGAGTGGATCTCGTGGATACCACAGGCAGTTCTTTGGTATTCCGTGTATGAGGAAATTGGTCAAGGACGGAGCACTTAAATATTGGAGTGGAATACGCCCGACGGTTTACAGAAATCAATGGATTAAACCATTTTATCAAAGCAAGGCACCGTCAGTGTCATTCTACACTGTCTGACTCGTGCTCGATATCACAAACAGACACCAAAAACAACCCAAAACAGTAGTCTCTTGTCTGACTGTTTTGAGACCGGTAGTGGTAATTTCATACAACCGTAAAGCCGGAATTTCGCACCCGGAGAGGGAGGCACATGTCAGTGGACCAGACGTGCATGACTCATGACGTATCTCTGCTCTGCCAGTCAGCTACTCCACATACGCACTGTCTATTGTCGCCCCGGCGCACAGGTTTGACCAACCGGTACCCAAGTGCCTCCTCTTCACAGACAAAGACATCTGGACCAGGCTCTCATAGATCGAGATAGGTTCAGTCCATACGAAGCTGCCATAGGTCCTCACCAAATGATTAATTGTATGGCACGGTGGCTATCGTCGCGCTGCTGAAAACAAGCACTGAATGTAGTTCCGGACTTACCGTTACTGAGCCTTGACGAAATTCAATCAGGTGGGCAAACCGGAAGCTGCGCAAGGACAGACAAATTTATTCGTGTGCATTGCGTGCAAATCAGTGACCAGCTTAATCCCCTAGGAAGTGTCAATGAAACCGATCTAAATACAAGATTTCTATCTTAAACGACAGAATATTATGTGGAATAAACAGTAGAGCACTAGAGGAGTACATGTAGTTAACTGCAAACATTAAATATAACAAACTGAAGACCACTCACATGTATTCAGATTTCAGATGGTTTATTTCGGGAAGAATCAGTAGACTCGAAGTTCACTCGCTGGCTAAAACTTATCAGTGGTTGATATCTCTGCCTAGACTTGAAAGCGAACTCCGGTGCGCATGATTGTGATGCGATCTTGTTGCATCAACTCCGTTCGGACCCAAATTTGATGGCTAAACACTATCAGAAACAAATCTATTGGGTAACATGATTTGTGTTTGTCCGGATTCGGCAAGTTGTCGGTAGTGTAGCCGTACGTGTGACCCATATGTATCGAATGCAGGTAAGCACAATATTTATGAAATAGACGGTTGTGAACAAAAATAATTCGCCATTTGGTTACACATTAACAGTCCACTGATAGGTGGAAAGGTGAACCTGTCCCGTTGAAAGAACATTCCGGAGGAAAGGACAGATATATAAACTAGTCCGGAGTCCGTGCGTTTGTATGGTTAGACGTTCTCAGTCGTTGTACGTGGATAACACCAGAAAACAGCAGCCAGATCGATAAGGATGCGACAGTCACGTGACTGAAGGATGCTAATTTGCTGCTTTCTGATGGTTGGGAACAGTGGTGGTGGTGTTCGTAGCTCGGGTTGATGGTTTTGGTATTGAAATGTTCTCCGAGCTTGGCACTTAGGTTGCAAACGTTTCAGTGTTTCAGCTGAAACAGTCACGCACTGATGATGTCACCTCGCTTGGTGATGAAACGTTTGCAACCTAAATGCCAAGCTCGGCGAATATATCAATACCATAATTTGCTGTTTGTTCTGTCACCGAATTTGTTGGAGTGCTAGCACAAAAGAAGGCATTTAGACCCGGAAACTGAGATCAACATTAAGGTGGCGCGTGACCTTCACGGGAAAAACACTCTCAAGGTAAACTCATCGGTGTAACGCTTAACCATCACTAATATTGATTAAGCAAGTGGAATCAAAGAGAGTGAAAGATAAGCGAGTGATGCGAACTCTATATGGAAAACTCCCAAACTGTTTTAGATCTCAAGGTTCTTCTTAGAAAACCAACTTTCAATAAACATAATGACACGGTACGTTTACGACGTGCAACAGCAAGAGAATGTGTTGATGTTGCATCTATTTGTCGGTGTATCGGAGGCTATAATTTGAATTGGTGTGCTGAACTATTCTCGAACTCATTGGGGAAAACCTTATGGGAATTGATAGACCCTACTCAACAAACGCTATTTTGAAAAAACTCACTCATGCCCAATTATTTAACCAATCATGCTATGACTGAAGTTCACAACGTTCCAGGTCGTCATCGACATCCACTGGCACCACAACTGCGAGTAACCCGATTTTTTCCAACTACAACGAAGCTGATCGCTATGTTTAGATTCTGGGAATGAGCGTCAACAGTTTGGTATACGTTTAGATATGATGATTCAATTACACGCATTGTGACGTCACTGGTGTGGTAGTCGACATGCTCGCGGGTACAATCACCATAACTTTGTTCCTCCTGTAGACAAAGTTATGAACTAGTGCTGAGTTCCAGGTAAGGCCGAAAAGCGAATCTGGTTCCTTGTTTCCAAAAGAAGGACTGAGTGCGAAAGTTACTGTCAATTGTGAATGGCGTACAATCTATACTGACAAAATTCCTGACGATTTACCATTGGTATGAGCCAGGAATACTGGAATTGTGTGGTTGGTTATTCAGACGATCAGCACATGGATTATAGGCTTCAATACGACCTCAAATACAGACATTTATTTACACACGATGATGATCCAGAAATTTCGCGGTTGTCAGTTCCATGTTCTTGTGTGGGAAACTCCCATTTTTGCCTCAGTGTGCTCCAGTTTGCTTTCTCCTGTTTTCTCTGGACTGCTTCAATACCCAGATACCTACCTCCACCTGATTATTGGCAAGTAGTGTAGTGTGCCCGTTCATCTAGCATGCTGACAGATTAGTAAACTAAATTATGTGATTTCAGCTTGACACAGAAGCCCTGCTCTCGATATCTTTGGCTGGAGATAACAGAACTAGGTGATCCAACAACCTGAGTGTAACTCAAACAGGGTTGAACGCTTGGATATGGTGATTTAGTTGCGCATGATATAAGACTAACGACACATCGGTCAGTAAGGCTGTTTTATAAGAACGTGAACCGGACTACAAAAATTGATCGTGGAATGCGCATTGTCAAAAATCCCTAACTAGAGTAAACATCAAGTCTAGCGATTCTTCACAGAAAGGGACGGATGAAATGTCTAGGTTAATGAGAAAACGACGGTCAAATATGAACGATTTCTACTTATCTGAATTGTAATACCACCTTACTCAACTACAGTAAACGGCTGAAAGTTAATCAGATAGGGACCAGAAGATTTGTATTGGAAACTAAATGGCAACTGCAAGAAATTGGTTCCAGCGACCGTCGACTTGGTGACGGACAACCACTTCAAACTAGTTGGGCCTCACTGGTATTATGCACATCTATTTCACCCCATGCGTAAAGAGATTGTACCAACCAAAGAAAGTAGTTCACATGCCTACCTGCAGTCTTAGTGACGGTAACTCATTGTCCCAAAGAATGGGTGCCCGAATTATCATCCTGACCATTACTCACCGGTCCTAGGTTCTAGTGACCAGAGGGCATGGTGATTATGAGATCCAACTAGGCGAGGAAAATTGTCTTCCAATTCGTGAGCGTTTAGGTGAACCAATCCCTTACAAAACCTTTCTCAATAGCTTTCGTGACCGTAGTGCGAGCTTGACAAATTATTGCTCGAACTCCAATTGTCGATCAACTTTCGCCCATGGAAAGATGGCGTGCAACAGCCTACAAAAGAACATCACAGCTGCTTCTCTCACAGTTACTCGATTAAAAGGATACAATGACACAGCAAGATGGGGTCTGTCACGTTTTGAAAATGGACATACCTCTCACAAACATCCAAAATCTCGAGAAACGTTAGATTGTGAACGATACCATACGAGTACATGTTCACAGAATGCAAATACCAACTTTGTGAAGTTTTCTGACGGATTTTTGAACCGGTACTGGAAAAACTACGAACAAGTTGTGTAAGAATGCTTATGTTACAGAAGAAGTCGCATACAGAAGCGTACTGTTCTGCTCTTTTCAAAGTGTTACTAATCTAAGATGTACTTCAGTATGTTTATAAGAACACTGAATACACTGGGCGAAGATGTGAAAGTCAGGTACAGTTAGACGTGAGTATTGTATGGTAACAGGGAGAACAACTACATCGAAGACTATGGGTTACAGCTGGTGGGCACGACTGCGTCGTAAAACGCCAGACGGTACAATGAGGCGGTAAAGAGAATAAAATTAGTACGCAAGCGTAAGCAGATTACTTGTCCCATCATTAAGGACACACGACCGAGTCCAATCAGACAGAGAATGGCAAAGCTACGGGCACATTGGCGTGCCATGAATTTGGAGTAACGGAAATGTGTTCTTCACACGGAGACACACGTGCTGTCAGTATGTGCACAATCAACAGGAAACAGCCAGCAGTATGGGTGGTAATTCTCTAAGCCCCATCAAACCAATTAGAAGACCACTTAGTGCTACCGTCGTTCATGATATTGAATAAGATTTCAAGCAATTTTATTTCGCCATGATTGAATACTGATTGGTTATTTCACGGCGAGCTGACTGAGTAGGGCTCATTATAATCAAATATTAATGAAGGTGAGTGATAAACATCTTAGTACTGTGGTTTTACTAGGGAAGCCCACTTTTTCCGTTCAAAATCGTTCTCTTCCTCGAAAGAACGATATGACTCAATCAGAATGAATAGAAATTCACTGAACCATCAATAGGCGACCTTCGCTATTTTTTACCCACCCGAACTTTATTCCGTTGTGCTCAGTGGTGGCTTAGTGACCTTAATTATTAGTCTTAGCAACTGCCCATTGATCTTCTGAGTCGAAAATATGTGTAGGTCATAATGCGCCGTACAAACACGCTATATTTTTCTCCATGTCACACACGTTTTTGGGCGGGACAAAGTGGACTTTTGCATTTGTCTTGTGATTTGACTTGGAAGCGAGTTTCGGAAACAGTTGCGTTAGTCTCAGGACCAAGATTTCCTCTTCCCTTTAGTACAAGAATCAATATTCGATTTCTATCAATCCCATTACCGTTTCTCGGACGATCCAGTATATCGTTCCAGGGGTTTACGGTAGATTTCAACCATCCTGAACACAAGATAACTTGCCCGATAAGAGAGAAAGAAAATATTGGTTTACAAGAATGAGTGACAAAGCAAGAGAGAAAACGCACAGGACACTGGACAGTTTCAAGACGACTGTCAACGGTTGAATTACTTACTCCAAGACAGATTTTAAGTTTATACGTGCACACATTCGCCTTCTTCAAACAGTGATGTTTGTGTATCAATATCAAGTAACCAGATTAGTTTGCACTTAGCCCTGTTCTAAACATTGTGGGAAGTAGAGACGTATGAAAACTACGCAAAAACGGATGGAAACGACAAGAAAATGGAAAGTGCTTTCCTGTAGAAATAGCAAGAAGTTAGAAGTGAAGTTTGCAAATATTTGTTGAGTAACATACATGGAAGATGTCTGATTTTCAAAAAGCGGTGCAAAACACGTGTTCCATCAACTTTTAGAAGGTTTTGTTCGGGAGGTCGCTGTAAAGAGATTGGATTGGAGAAATATCGGTACAGAGTTAACCGGCGACTCGCAGAAGGCTACAGCCAATCACCGTCGAGAGCGTGAGCAGACTTGCATGTCAGCGTGGTGACCAATCAGGATAGCGCGTGGCATTGGCATCGGATTTTGTTGTAACGAGTGTCGAAGTGTAGCAAGTTAAGCACGTCACGCGTTAAACAAACGAGTCACAGGAGGAGCCAAGCCGACCAATAGCAAAGACAAGGCGTGGGCACCAATTATGATCCTTCTTCCTACTAATGCACCTTTTCGATAAATTAACCAATAGAAACCCAATAAACTGATATTTGCTTTGTGCCACGAGTTCTGGTTTCGATTTCATTCCGGAAGGTAGTGACTTTTCAACACCAGCTTTTATATGTTCTTACAGTATTTCTAAAATAACGAGAATTTCCTTGTCCTTATGTTGTGCTTCGTGCAGTTACACCTCTTACAAAACTGAGCCATCAGCACTAATAATTGCTGTATCCTGTCTGGGCCGCTCTCGTATGTTTCGGATTTGATACTGAGTGGCTGGAGTGTTTAGTAATCGGTCTTGTGCACGTGTACATTGTTACATTGTGCGCTTTCCATGCAAATACAACTACTACCTACGAACTGTATTTTGAACCGACTACATAGAAATAATCTAACACGAAATCGCTTATAGGCCTTCTCACTCGTTCACCTTCTGGAATAGTTGTCAATAAACATTTGAAAAGTTTCCCTTTTTGATTCAATGGAAAAAGACTGCAGGCTGGTAGAATCGACACCAGTAGACTTTGTGGGATGTTTTACCAAAGATTCCGAACTGTTGACCAGGACAAAGGTATTCAGAAAAGACAATAGCGTGGATGACACTGACTGAGCACTCATTCAGACTGCTTTCTCTGGTGCTACCAGGCTGTGTTGAACACGTAGCCACAATACAAGCGGTCATCGCCAAGTGAGTAACTGGAGACCATGGTACTTGTAAAGCCCAAACACATTACTTCTGGGCACACAGTTGGGCAGCTTCCGCGGTGGCCAGACTACGAAGCTTAAGTTGTCTGGATTTACGCCAGGATAAGAGATAAACGGAGTTGAAAGGTGGTCCTCGTGAAATTCAGTAGCCTAAGTGACTGAGGGGCGCCAGGCTTGCACTCGAAATACATCTCACCTGTGATCAACTATGTGGAGTGGTTTTCATGTGCTCACTAAGAAGATAGCTTGGTTGTGCGTAACCTGCCTCATGAAAGCATGTTAAGAAGTGAATACGAATTGAAGTCACATAGTTAGGCAGCTTGTGATTAAGTTATACATAAACGATGGAGTTTAACTTGAATGAAATTCACGGTTGTGCTACACAATAGTGTCTTCAATTGAGCTACTCATTCTACCAATCACAAGCTCAGCCATAACTCACCTTTGTAGTTCTACGTCATATCAATCAACTTCCTTCTGTTGATGGGAGTTTAACTTTCTTTACTGTCATTCTTACAAACCTCTGAGGTAAGAACGTCATTTCCGCTCCATTCACATCATCTGCACATGATTTTACTGATCTATACGTCAAACTACGATCGAAATTCCTCTTCCGCTTGAGAGGAACGTAAGTGTGCGATTTCGATAGTTTATGGTTGAATGCAGATCAGAATCGAATGAGGAGGTTGGCTGTGTGGTGCCTAAAATCAATAACACTGTCCAGTTGATTTATTGTATGAGAAGGTGAATGGACGATCCCGTCGTGACAGAAGAATTTACTAAAAACATGGATAAACAGGAAACGAATAAGTATAACACAGGTTGATTCTTACACAGATAAACCAGTTGGAAACATTTCAACAGAAGGACAAAGTTTTATTCACCACGCTAACAAATGAGTTTGTTTACTGGAAAATAAAACATTTGAGCGAACACAGAACCCTAATTCTTTGGTTCACGCATTTTGGTTGGCGTTCACGTATTCTATCAAAAAAGTGCCCATGTCTTTGTTACAGCTTGAGATAGGATTTTGTAATTCATACAATTCACTTTCATCGTAAAACTGTGGGAGGTTGTAATGGTGATTTCATGCTGACTTTCGTCAAACTAGTCAATCGTTGTATGCAATTCGCATCTGACTAACTCTGAAAGCATGGTTATTGTCAGTACTTTGTCGAAAACGTACCTTTTTATTTCCATAGAATAGTTTTTGACCCACTTCCGTACTTCTGTAGGACAAAAACTTCCCAGAAAGATTCGTAATCTTTCTCAGTGTACGTTTATCTGGAGAGTTCTATTAAACTATTGGGTGCTTACGTGCACGCTTGCCTCGTTGCCTTTTTCCAGTGAACGAGTTCCCATCCAAAAGAACACAGCCAACTCAGTAGACGCTGTTGAACTACAAACAACAGTGTTGTGTTTTTTCATAATTTGATTATATACATGCTTACAGACTAATTCACAGAGGTCAGCCTATTGCGCTTCCCTCTGTGACATTTCCTCATAACCGTTCTACGTATCTCACTTATCTATCTGGCACTGTAACATACAGGATAGCTCCGACTGAAGTGATTACTTGCTTCCGGTTATTGACTTCATCCTCTTCTAGCCGAAGTTAGCTCTCGATCAAGCGAATGGGATTGGGTCACATGAGGCACACCTCTCCTTCGTTTGTTCGATTAATAGACTGACGGGTTAGGCTAGCACACCGCATTGGCTATGGTTAGCCAGGAGTGGAATTAGTGTTGCATCCACTCGCTAGATAACTGTCAAGTAAGTAGGACAGTTTAATTGTTTCACTGTGTTCAACAGGAAATTAAAAACTAATAAACAGTGATCAGGAAAATTGTTGTTAGTTAGTCAATTAACAGTTTGACGGGTTCTCTTTTTCATGCTTGTATTACAAGTGCAACAGATTGTGAACTGACCGGTTGATTGTAGTGAGGACAACTCACAGTGGCTGTCGTTATCACGTTTCCCAGATTGTTTGTTTAGAAGCTGAGTTCATTCCTGTTTCAATGCATAAGATAAACACAGTAACAAATAGATTCGATTTAGTGGATACCCTTGAGAATGTGAATAGAAGCTATGCAGGCTGCGAGGCCATGTACTATCAAGCGACCTCATGTTCGATGCGGGCAAACATGCTCACAAAAAGACAAATTGGTCGCATTGCATTTTGTTAGAAGTGGATTACTGGTTATGGTTGATATGGCGGTGTTCTTGGAGTTATCACTCCATAATCATAACTGAACGTGGTCTTCATTGTAAACAGGGCACTGTAGACAAGTGTTCCCAATCTTAGTAAATGTGTCAAATTTTTGAACTACAATCATGTGAAAATCCGACCCAACCCAATTCTCCTAAATATTCACCCCTCTGTTTCTGGAAGTTAAATGGACTTTGACCTAGACGGTTTTGTTTTGTCACGTCAATTTGATGGTTGTGCGAATAGCCAGTTGTTGGTCATCGTGCGTGCATCTCATTTTTTGGAGCTCGGCTCATCCCCATTGTTTTGAACCTCTTGACTACTCGGAAGAGCTCTTTTGGGTATGAATGCCTTATTATGTGATTATAGTTCATATTTAGCCCGTTCGCCACCAAAGTGTAACCCATTCCCCGGAAACGATCTGTCGATCGAAACTGTTGAGGTTGTCTAAATATTCACTTTGATAATTTGTTTAGTAGTACCGTGGCATTACGATTCGAATATTTGAGATCATTGGTTTGTCGCTACGCGTTGCTCAACATCTTCGTGGAAGATCGTACAGTAAACTTTTGGTCGAACTTTGCAGACTCAAGAAAAGTGCAATTGACTAGCCATCAGAATCTTGTTAATCAGTGCAACTTAAGCAAGGCGTTCCTGGAGCCTTTGGAGTGAAGACTGTTAAACCTCAAAACGACAACTACCTATATTACTTCCCTTATGTTTGTTAAGTACATCAACAGAACGGTAATGCCCTTACGCTCTACATACATAGTTGAGAACAATCCGACAAAAAATACGTCGGACAGATGATTGTGCATGAGTGATAGGTGAGTTATTTGTAGACGGATCTCCCTACTGTGCCAGCTGGTCATCGAGTGACTAGAATGTCCAGGTACGGAAGGCATTCATTCGCTTCGTTCTCGCTCGTGAGTTTCAGTTCTGAAACCTACCTGGACTGGACAGTTGAACCAGGCTCACCCGAACTTGAAACTGACGACAGAGAACGAAGCAAATGACTGCCTTCCGTACCTGAACATTCTAGTACTTTTAAGACCATATTGCACAGTAGGGAGATCCGTCTACAGGTAACCTACCTGGACTTGACAGTACATGCACTTCGAAAGCTTCTGTCCGGTGCAGCATAAGAGAAGTCTAGTCAGGACGCTTTTCCATAGAGCACGGAGGATTTGCACTGAAGATAACCTACAGCTAGAGTTAGGCTCACTGACAGACACTATTCAGGTCAACGGGTACCCCTTGAGATTTATTAAAAAGTACAGCAAAACCGTCATCTCAACTGTAAAAGTGACGACGGTACTGAAGAGGACGGTATATTTAGAATTCCCGTTTCTAGGGGACAGATGGTCAACAAGGACGAAGAAGCGTCTAACAGCGGCTGTATCCAGGACTTACAATGCTGCAAAGCTGTGTGTAATACAACGAACGAGAACATTACCATTCCCCCCGGTTACGAAAAACCAGTGTGCCTCTGTCACATCTCACTGTTTATAAAAATACTCGTGTAGCAGCACTATGAGCTACATAGGGAGGACAAACCGACAAATAGCTGTTCGTATCAAGGAACATGTACCTAAATGGATGGAGACGCAATTCAGATTTAATAATTCGGTCGTGTCTGATGTGTGGTCAATGGCGCAGTGGTTAACACGGTTGCCTCATGATTGGAATAGCCGGAGTTCAAATTCCGGCCGTGGCATGAATAGTCACTACTGATGAGCTCTAATGAGAGTGAAACTCGAGTCTAGTGCTTGTTTTCGAAAGAGGCTGGCTGGAAAGACTATCTGAATGCGAACGCTGCGATCAAATGTGAGTGATGGTCAACTTGAAAATAAACCAAATCCCCGACTACTCATCAGCAATTAGAAACGCCAGGAGCCTGTATAGATGCCGATGGACGGTATCCCGCATCTGCCGTTGCAAGGCACGTAATACAATCAGGACACAGTCAAAGTTTCTGACGCGTTCTCGGTGATCTTTCGGAGTATCCGAAAACGCATACTCCAGTTTGCTGAGGCTTTGACCATTAAACGTCACATTCCCCCCATGTGTGTTCAAGAACAATTTGTGTTGACAATGCGGCTGGTAGTCGACATTCCCACAATTTTGATTTTCATTTCTGGTGTCCGTTTGTTTAATCCCTTAAGCCATGACTTCCGCTCTGTGTGCTTAAAATTAGTTACATGTCCATGTGTGACCAGAATGTACGAAATTTTGCTCCGGAGAACATCACATGAATTGCGTCTTCTCATTGTTATACTCACATTTACTATGGTAACAACTTTGACGACGGGAATACAGCAGTAAACGGGAGTTGATGGTTCTGAAGTGAATTCGTCATACCCAGTACACCACACTCATATCGATCAGGTTTTCTGTGAGTAAAATGTTCGCTTCTAAGAAGAAACATAGTTGTTGTCCCTTTCCTGACGAATTAAAATGATCGCTTAGAAAATTTGATAATCGGTCAACAAAATATTTGTGGAAACTTGTCAAGATAACTTCCTCCATATCTTCAAAATTTCTGTCATTCATAATCATGTCCTTAACTTCAGACCATGAGAACCTGTCTTTGTTACCTACCTGGTATTATTGATTCAAAAGAATATTTCTGAAAACACCAAAAACCCACCATCCATTACTGGGAAGCTGATGTCGCGTCCTTGTAACAATGTATTGGGGTCATTGATTTTGTTTCTTAATAGCAAGCATGCCAACTCTATGTCTATATAACTGACCCATCCAAATCAATTTCACTCTCATAAATACGGCGATGTATCCCGTTTATGGGTCCAAAAACTTGAGTTGTAGCCCACAGTAAGCAAAGCTGTATCTTCTGATGACCCGAAAAGGCAGTTTCATTCCCTTCTCCACACTTCAACGATAAAATTTTGTTTAACTGCAGTTGCACAGTCCTTCTGGAGACGTTAAAATAAATGCCACGATGAGCTCGGAAGCACCTGTTTCTGCACTGTTACCTACTGACTTCCTTCATCGTTTATCTCGTCTTGGGAGTGATACATGTCCTCCAGTTCCTATTGCCTCCACGATGAAATCTGACCCTATCATTTACTGCTTAAAAGCAAATCCATACCATTCCCACTGTAAGGTGTCTCGATACCACTTTCGCGTGAATTAACGTTAACTTAGGGTGTCCAAAGGGAGTTTCGCCGGGTTTCAACAGCGGGCAGGATCACAGAACTACTATGTTCATGAATAGGCTGACAGACAAAGGGATAGTTTAGATCACACGAAGCAGAAGGACACAAATCCGTCCGAGGCAGAGAGTAAACAAGGCTGGTGTGCTTGAACACGGCTACTGAGCTGACGGGAGGGCCGATGTAACATGCAAGCTCTTTGTTTCCGTTCCGAATGTCCGTTACACTCGTGGATCAACTTTGGGTAAGGTGGATGGACCGAGGAACAGCGTTCTTCCGAAATAGGGGTTCCGACAAAAGTCCTGTAAAAGGAAACAACACGAACAAATATGAACCAAAGGCCCAGTAAGCCATGCACACGGCTTACACAAACGTAGACTAAAACGGCGCCGACAACACAGCAGCACGCTCCGTCACACAATTCAAATTCAATCCGTGACCCCTCGCTGGTTTCAACTGCGCGTTACGCCGACTAACGCGTGCACTGTGAGAACTGAGAGATTGTGTTCGTACAACGTAGGTGGCACAAGGACAACGTCTGTTAAACCGGCCGGCCGTCTGTGGGTCTCATGCCTCCCGGGTCTCTGTTCAGCAACAGAATTCGAAGTTCAGACCAAAGCACTTACCCGACTGGCATGACACTTCACCGTCGCAGTCACGGTCAGAATAGCTGAATGTGGATAGGGTCTGGCGTGCGCACATCTCCAGTATGGTTGGTCAGCCTCATCGTCTCAGTGATTTGACAACCGCGGCCGACGATCAATGACAACTGGCCGTTCACGTCTCCGCAACCGTTTCAGCGCTTGAAAGACAATGCTGGAGGAATGGAAACCAGCATGTGCCGATGAGGACAAATGGACAAAGTAAAACTACGATACTTCCCAAGCGGTTTGTGCTATCAAGATAGTTTTTTCACCAAACTATAGATAAAGACTGCATTCATGAACGAAACGGATTTACAAATCGGTAAAAGACTGATCAGAACCTAACATATTCTCCGCAGAATTTGAGGCACATCATGCTGTGTTTTTAGGTTAATTGCGTCATCATGGACTTGGACGTGACGTATTATAGCCATATTGTGGAAACAATAAGCGTTGCCTATCACCTCTCAGTTCTGTGATATCACCACCTATCAGCATGCTTTATTTGAGCATTTTATCGGTGTTGAAGGCAACCTGTTGCGTTGTCGAGATCGACGAAGAAGAATTACTGTGTTACTGAGATCCGGGTGGACACTTGTTTCACAAGTCCCGGGCAAATCAAAATGCTTTTAATCCGATGACCTGTATTTTCCTGATACATCTAGCCTGGACCAAACATCATGGTGGAACCAGATCACACTGGTGGACCGTGACTAAGTTGACAAAGTGTCATTTTTGTGGACACAACTACCGATACTGAAATATTCCATCTTTATCCTGCAGATGAACCATATGCAGTATATAAAGATTACTGAATACTGTTGGCTAGAATTGGTTACATCTTCTTGATGCATGCTTGTCGTTGCCGTTTACAGCATCAGACGGGACAGTTTGTAGATTCCGTGCAACTGACAATCCGTCTTCGTTATCAACGGCCTTTTTACATTAAGCTTCTGGTTAGCACGTATTTTTGAAGGCAAGGCTGAAACTGCAAGACCACACTGGGTTTCGGTGACCTAGGCGTGACTCAGATGAGATAAACTGTACTAAGTGCGTGGCGTAGAGGTCTAATGACCACCGTTCCAACTGAACGATATGAATAATGTCAGACTAAACATAAGTGATCGCATTCCCATACTATGGCTGATCGGGATAGCAGTGGACATTGAGAGTTTTTTATTAACTATGAAAATTTGTCCACTGGTTGGTTATAATGAGTCGATCAAGCAATTCTCAGTACTAGTCGACTACAGGATGCACAGTGTCTGTCCACTTCATCTCACCAGCCTTGTCTGAGAGGTGTCTGTTGGAGAATCGAATAAGTCACCATTTCAAATTAGTTTCCGCCTACTCCTGTCGTTCTCTCTACTGATCTGTTCTGTGAGAGATCCTGTGAACTACCGTACACGCCCCTATGTATGTAAATGACACCAAACTTTGTTTCAGGAATACACAATACTGACATTTCTGTCGCACAAAAGTCAATGAACTTAAGCCCACTGCATTGTCGACCAATTCGGTTTGAATTAAAGAATCATTGTTAGCCATTCTCAGTGCCGATCGCTCATATGACCAGGGTGGGATGCCACTTATTCGCTAGCCCATCATTTTCGATTTTCTCCCACACATAACCTTCATTCGTCTAATTATTCTATCACCAAGTGTGAACTAACTCGCTATTGGTATACAAGAAGGAAAATCGAACCACTTCAGAGAAAATTCACACAGACCATCTTTCCGTTCAATCGTGCATACAGTCTGAACATCCGGTGACTAGCAAGCCCACAACTAAAACAATATGGTATAAGGGATGACTAGCCTTACTCGATAGTATTTCAATGTTTTGGTTTATCAAGACAAATAAATGGTGACTTCGGGAAAGATATGCACAACCTGAACGACCAGTTCAGTCGGAAAAAATGCAAGTTACGATCCACCTTCATTGAAATGAAAGTACCCATTTGAAGCTGTTTTTTACACCTCGTAAAATATCAGTAACACAACGGTGTACGTTCGCGGTTTGGTGTTCGCGACCGAACACTTCGCTGCAAGTCGTCAACACTGTTCATTGTAACAATCATTTTCGTCAACCTGCGAACAGTCTGACGGGTAATCAATGGCGTACCCACGTGCTGTGCATTAAACTTGTTAGCGGCCTAATTCACACTTTCACCAGAGACCGTACAAATACGATCCGGTCAGGTAGGCTGTTCAATTGTAAGATGACGGACGTTTTGTCCTCTTGATCGCAGTTCAGTATAGTGATCTGGTTTCAGCATGATTTCGCGTCCAGACCGATTTGCACACAGCCACAGCCCAACAAGCTGATGTGAGTGAATTGTGATCCAAAAGAACTTGATATACCCACAACTACAAACACACACACAGGGAGAGAAATAAACATCCGGGGGGCCATAATCGCAACGTGCTCTAGGGGAAAGGTTGGTACCTGTTGTGAACCACAATCGGAAACATTTTGATTTGCAGCCTGTACATTCATATGAAGCGCAGTTTGTAAGCAAACACTGTTCTTACAGAAGGCGTGTCACACAATTAACTCGACCCATTTCGATCAGTACACATATGAACCGATGTCACCCCAGGTTGTAAACACTCAGCTGAGACCCGTGTGATGCGACTGTTTTGTGTCCACCCACGGTAAACAGCCTTCGCAATCTAGCTCAAGCCAGACAACATTTCCAAACGAGCTGTCCCCACTTGTCTCGACAACACAGCGAGTTGCATTCACCAGGGCATTGATTTATGGTCAGAGGAGAAGAAAGAGACTATACTGACGTGAAGTAGATTTGATTGAATATCAGGGCCACGAAACTGAGAAACGTCATGCAGTGCCTAGCGTTTTGAGAGCGTCACGTTGTAGTTGACAAATGGTGTGGTAAACGTAGAAGCAGAGTATGACATGTTTCGGTTTCTATGTGAAGTTTGTTGGGTTTCAATCTTTACTAATTTGTGAGTCTGTTCCGGACATGAATGCAATCTTTTTCAGTGTAACGTTTGGTGGAAAACTTATCGCTGTACGATATCCCCGCTAGGAAAATACCGTAGTTTTTCTTTACTCATTTATACTGGCTGATGTTTGCTGTTTCCCAGTCATGCGTTGCCTTCCACACACTGAGACGTTCACTGAGATGTTTGTCAACAGCCAGGTGTTATCGATTGTGGACCGCGGTAACCAAACCATTGGAACAATGAAGCCGAGTGATGTGACCTGAATTACGCGCTCACCCCGGTGCCGCCTAGCGTGGGTGTGTTTGCTGTGGTGTGCTGAGAACGTTCGTTAACCTAATTTCGTCTGGGAGCCTATTCTTGCATAAGCCCTTTGGTGAACAATTCAGTTGAAATTCCTGTGAAATGGCTCGGACTCCGGACTTTGCGTTCGGAGTCATAACTGTGGGACAATCGGTACATGAGCAAGTGCTCATCCAGTCTGTTAATCTGAAGGTTTCATGACAAGCCGGTATCTACCGTTATTGTGGTGTGCACTGCTAAGGTAGCCTTTTACAATTGGAATAGTTACAGCTGAGCTGCGCTATCGCTTTCAACTGGACTTATTCCCTGGCCCACTTCCAACGGTGGATCCATATGGTTTCAAGTTTCACTCCCTGATTCTCCATGATCTGTAATATGTAAATTTGTATGTGTTATTCAGAGATGAAATAGACTATGTCACGTTGTTCACCACGTATCCATAGTTCTAAGTACCCTGTAGTTACCGATCCTATGTCAAAGAAACCTGGCTGATCGTGTTACCAACCAGAAGGTGAATGTCAAGTATGAGTCTGGACAAGCCCGGAATTCGGTGATAACGCTTTTTTGTGAATCACCCAACCTAAGGCATCTATATAACTGTGAAGCATCGCTCAACTATAAACAGTGATCAAGTTACGATAACCGAAGGCTGGACTACTCACCAATAATTACTCCTCAGGTGAATAACCAAAACGAACCACAGTTAGATCATGTAGCCAGTCCTTCGCACGACCTAACAACACATACGAAATGCAGGTGTTGTGAGACCAGAACTCGGATGGCGCAACCACTGTCTATTCGGAAAACCCATACATGGGTTATGCGTTTCAACATGACTACAAAAACACCCATCTGAACATGACATCGGTCTCAGACCGTCAAGGTTGACAAGGACGCCGATGCTTAGTTCTTTTATGTAGCAAGAAGCATTTCATGCAATGCTGCACTTCAATGCTTCTTCTCGTCTTTTTTCTTTGGCTATTTCGATGTCAAAATCCATGCTCTTGTCTCACTACTGAACAGTAGTGGTGTGAGTAGTATAGAACGATCGCTCGCCCTCATTATACAAACATGATTTCAGGCATCCCATTTTTCTTTATTCTCTTCCAACAAACGTCTTCGAGTTACTACATTCAAGCTTGTATTCCAACTGGTGGTTGAATAATATTATCGAACTATGAACAGTAGTCTTTAGCTTGTCTAAGGTTCAGTGGAATGGGTATAAATAAAAGAACGGAAGAAACGGTGGGGTGTAGCAAGAAAGGGAAGAACGCACTGAACACAACCAATGAGCCTTTCCATGAAGTTTGATTGACATGCGCCTATCAACCTCTTGATTATAGATAAACAACATTACAATTGAGAGACAGTTGTTGGTAGTCACACCTTCCAGAATGGGTTGAAAACGAATCCGTTAGTTCAGGCTGATGATGATTTTATGGTTAGAAGTGCATGTGGAACATTTTTAAGGGGAACAGAGAGAAATTGCCTGAGTAGAGGCGCTTCATCTTTGGGACAGGGCATTTTCAATTTCATTGTGTCTGATAGGTGACAGTAAGACCAAATAAGTGAGATAGTGTTACTCTATAAGAACCCCCGATGTAGAATTGCGCTCAAAATTGAACCTGAAGCTCTGTACAGATTACTCTTGTTATCGCAAGTTTCTTTAGACTCTTTAAAAGGTTGTACACACTCTTTTACCTTCGCTCGAAGTTTGTAACGAACAGAGGTAGTAATATATAATAGCCGTGTCTACCGTTATCCGTCCCAACTAGGCTATAATGTTGGAGAACCGTCCGCATCTTTCGAACCACCTTATGGGTTCCAAGGTCGAACGGGCACGGTGATGCACTCAATAGGCCATCTTTTTAAGAGTTGGTCACAGCCTGATTTCACTTATGCTGAAAAAATAACTGATAAACTGTTGATGTTTTCAGTCAGCTGCTGGCTGTCAACGCCCTGACACTTTCACGAACGATGGTAGTGTCGTGAGACAGACAAGATGTGGAGCAACCAGATTGATTGTTGACCAAGCACACAATGATTTTTACGATTAATTTAGTGGTGCCGTGGTGATAAACTTACCACTGAGAGACCCATACGCAAAAAATAAATTATAGGTTATTCGTTCTTATGAGTATTCCGTATATTATTTCAATGGCTTCTCAAGTTTAAAGGAGAACTTAGTACGGAGAATTTGTGTTCTGGCTGGATTCGAACCAGTGATAGAAACAGCATGCTCAAACACGGTAAACGCAACATCAGCTGAGCTATGGCATTATCCTCGGAGCTCAGAAATTTAACATTTGGACTCAGTCACATGCCTAATCCACTATTTCATATGGAATCCATCAAATTATCTAGCAAAATTTCCGGAACATTTCACGCTGAAATTCACCAGCATTAACGTTGAGCATTGAAATTTTATTGTTTATAACTAACACCGTTCCCTAGGTCTAGGTAATCGCGTGCAGTGTAGTTCTGCTATCCACGTTCACCGGGCGGCTGTCCTTTCAAACTCTTATCAAGATGTAACATTGATTCCAAGGTTTTCCTCGTTCGCAGGTTTAATTGTGTGTCCGTAATGGTGTGGGTTGTCTCTTTTACTATGGTCTCCTATCCTTTACCCTACCATTTTCTATTAATCCAATGCTGCCACCTCTCGTTCCTGATCAGGTATGCTGAAACGTTGTGCTCCGCTATACTCTGTGGACTATTTTCACTTTACGATCATTTTCTAAGACCCCGGTTTCTCTTGGTGGCTTTCAGGTCAGTGGAACAGAAAGTCTTGGAGTTGGTTCTAACAGGGTGACCTCTCGTGAAGCTATGATTGGTCAACTCCTGCCCTTTTGTTAATCCATATGCAGTATTCACCGGGCTTCCAGTTCCACACCATCACAAACGCAGTTTGTCTAACCTGTTCTATCACTCACATTGTCTACCAGTTCATTTGTAATTGCAGTGACGTTTACGTAGGTAAAACAGACCCGACAACTATCCCAGCGAGTGATAGAACACGTCCCGAAAAAGCTAAAACAACTGAAGACACAAAAGTGGCAAACCAGTGAACCCGCTGCTTGAAAACCCCTTATCATCGATTGTTAGACACCTCATGAAAACAGGTCACCAATTTGACCCACTTAGATCGTTCAAAATATTGTTACGTCGTCAGAACCCAGAATCACTGAACTGTGTTGATCAGAACTCATCAGCCTGTGTTGTGCACGAAACTGGTTGAAGCAACCCATCGGATTGCTGTAGTGTTGACGACATAACACGTGGTGTGATTGTATGCGTGTCCATAATCTGTGGTGGTGTGTGAGTGGAACTGCAAGTGGTCCGGTGCAGGCCAATTGCAGTGATGGTTAAGCGCAGGCGTCCTTTGGCCTCGGCCACTGTGACAGACTAATCCGAATCGGATTCCGCCAACCCAACCGTGAACCTGTGTACTTCTGTTTGTCTGTCATATGTAACCTACATGTTTTACGTGTGCGACTGGTGAGAGCAAACGAAGTGTTAATACATCACAAGTCTTTCAGCGCCAAAGTCATTAAAGGGAATCCAGTGTTTCAAGTTTCTCTAAGGTATTGTTGAATGAATATGTGAATAAATACGAGTAAACCGCAACCGTTTGGCTCGAAATTCACTGAAATCAGTGGGTTCAGAAAGAATGTGTCAGATCAAGAACAGTTATCTGACCGACCTGAGCGTTCATATCTGTGGGCGGAATGACTATACCACAACCGTGTGTCGACCGGAGGAGAGCAGCCAGATCCGAGTAAAAGGCGTCTTTAACAATGATGTCACAACAAACGGTTGGCGCATAAACAGACACACCAGGAAGATTTCTGAAGATTTCTGAAGATTCTGAGGCTAAAACTGGCGTGATTAGAGTCTACCCAGCGGGCCTTATAAAGTCTGCCGCTAACCGGATTCCAATCTACAGATGTGGCTGCGGCCGTCGTGCCGAGAATTACACCAACTTCAGCATGACCGGTAGCGCTGGCTGTCGAGTTATCCGAGGTGTATAACTCATATCAAGTAGACAGCATTGGTTCTGTTAGTTCTGTACGCTGACTGCCGTTTCAGATTCAAGCTTCTGAAATACACCAGACGTTAACACTGAGTGTGAACGTTGACAGCGCTTACATTGATTCGCATACTAGATCTGAGGAAGGGAACAGCAAGGTTTGAGGCCGGGTGGTAGGAAATGGGACTTACTGGGGTGGTATTAGTATGATTATTTATATCTTTTGGAGACCTGCGGAGCAATTTCTTGAGGTGGAGATCGGGAGGGGACTGATAGCTAAATCTGATACGGCAGTAGTAATGAGACAGCAGCTGATAACACGATATTGTGACTGTAAATGCAGAAGACCCGTAGCTGAAGCAAAGTCACAGAATAGTGACCAACGCGCCACGCCCTAGTGAGTTAATGAAACTTACAGATAGTCAAACGGATCGGAATTGTAGCCACTGAAATGCGCGGCAGGTAAATGATGGAGTTCAGCCATAATCAGTCAGAGAAATGCCAAATAAAGCCATGTGCAACACCTGATCTCAGCAACCAAATGCTTACGTGTAACCGAGTAGGCATATGTACAATGGACATTCTATTACCTTCCGTACTGTGTGACAGTGATACAGCGAACACCGATTACCCAACATGAGCTTCAGATATTGCACACGGAAGCGACTCAGATAGCTCACGTTCCACTGATACAATATCCAAGTTTCATTGCCGTACAGCACTGTCGAGAGGTGGACAAGGAGCTTAGTGCTCGGCTTCAGACTGTGGTTCTTCCAAACACGTTTTTCAAAGCGCCGGAAAGCAGTACTAGCCTTCACCATACGAGCTGGTCAGTCGCGGTCCACAGACACATCTATGGACAAATTGCTACCCAAGTAGCGAAATTTCGCGCAGCTATCGATAACGTCTCCAATGATGCCGATTTGGAGTGGAGGTGCAGAAACAGCACCTCCACTCGGGGAAGGCTGACGGAAGGAAAATGTATTACCCGTGTTGATATCCGACCCAAACTTGGATGTCGCAATGGCGAAAGCTGTGGCCACTTGCTAAAGTTTCTCCTCGCTGTGTGTGAACAGAAGCATGCGCATTGTTAAGGGATGTAAATGGGTTGGGGCGCGGGGACGTCGAATATTCAGTAGGTGTCTGTTCGTCCAATATTCAGCCTTAACGCCATCCTCCCCAGAGGCCTGGAAAGCGAGTGCTACCATGGTAGTCGAATATAAACTGAATAGGGCTGGGGCTAGGACACAGTTGTGTTTCACGCCAGTGTTTGTACGTCCTTTACAAGACCAGAACGTTCACCTCGTATCTGGTTGACTACTAACGCTCGTGTGATACATAGCGACTATGATTGGTCTCATTCTAACTCGTTCACTGACTTAATGTCCTTTATGTACATCTGTTGGACCAATTACATGCACACTGGTTTACGCTCGTTACCCTTGCCTCGTGTTCTGATTTAGGATACAACGCGGTGACAACGTCAAAACCGTCACAAGTTGATCCACATGATTCTGATTTGCGATACAACATATGGCGTCGTCTTTAATGCTCACTTCAGCGAGTGTACCTGCAACATTTTGGGTGAAGCCAGTAGTATTTCCAACACCAGATTCGTGGATTACGTGGAAAACGACATTTACGGATTACTTGGATTTGCTCAATGTATTAAATCTGTCGCTGGACCTGGCAGAGTCAACTAAACTAAAACTTCTCAGCAATCATCTGGGAACTGAAGGTCAGAGACAATTTGACATCCATTCTGTGCAACTTAAAACCACCTTAAAGGTGGCTCTAAATACTATTGACAAAATACTAGGGGCTATTAGCAAAGTATACGCCTCCGTGTTTCCTTTCTCCCGCATCAGTCAGTAAACTGGAGAACCACTAGAAGGATTCATTTTTCGACTTATAAGAACCATCCGACCGTGTGAGTACTCAAAAATACTTACTAGGAAATTTGAAGGCTGCATACTCATACAACAGTTCATAGTTGAGGCACGAAATAGAGAAACTCGTGAATTTCTTTTGATTGAGGACGCATTTAAATTATCTTCGGAGAAGGCCTGTGAAATTGTCCGTATTGAAGAGCAAGTTCGATCACAATGTGAATTGTTCCCGAAGTCACCACAGTCGGTTTCAATGATCAAAAATTTGAAGTCGTCATCTGTCTTCCAGCCTCTTGGCAAATGTTTCCGGTGTGGATCAACAGCGAGCGAATAATTTGGAGTGCCCAGGAAGAACTGCTAATTGTTCGAGTTGTTCTAAGATTGGTCATTTTATACAAGTCCGCCGTACACGCTCGGTACATGCACTAGGGGGAGGTGCTGTTACTGTTCCAGATGAACTTCCTACCGCAGAAACAATTTATGCCTTACATCTTGACGAATATACTGTTGTCTCCATGTCTGTTAAAAAACCACGATTACCACGTCCAGATGTTCTAACGATTGATTTTATATCTCCGGCCCTAAGACTGCCTCTTGAAATGAAACTAGATTATGCATCTACAGTAACTGTAGTCCCCTATTCATTTTATGAGCGTTATCTCAAACATCTACCTGTGCACCCAACGGTTTATAAATTTGAAAGCTACTCCACTGCATCCATAGAAATAAAGGGATTTATGTTACTGATGAGTAGTCGGGGATTTGGTTTATTTTCAAGTTGACCATCACTCACATTTGATCGCAGCGTTCGCATTCAGATAGACTTTGCAGCCAGCCTCTTTCGAAAAGAAGCACTAGACTCGAGTTTCGCTCTCATTAGAGCTCGTCAGTAGTGCATATCCTTGCCATCTTTGTGTTGAATTTTCTGCACCTGCTTCTGCGGTTGTGTATACATGCAACACGAAAACCATTGTTAGGTCGTAACGCAATGGTTGCTCCGAACCTGATACCTTCTACTGAACATATGACAATAGCTTCTGTTAACGTGCCACTATTACATCATAAATATCCACATTTATTTGCCGATTCAATTAGTCGTGCAGTCAACTTGACCCACCAAATTCGTTTACAGTCGGATGCAAAACCGTCCTCCATATCACATCCGCGACCGATACCCCTTGCAAACCGGGAAGCAGTTTCTGCTGCCATTAATCTGATGCTTCAAAATGACATAATTGAGCCAGTAACATGCTCAGCTTGGGTACATCCATTAGTTGCGGTTTTCAAAAAAGATGGTAGCGTTCGATTGTGCACAGATCTTCGAGCGCTTAACGAACAAATTGTGGTCGAAAAATTCATTTTGCCTAATCAAGATGAACTGTTAATCAGACTTGCCGGAGCAAAATTTCTCCCTAAATTGGATACCAAAAATGTTTTCTCTTACATGTTCAGATCTCTCACTGCTTTTCTCACCACAGAAGGTCTATTCCAATACAAAGTTCTACCAATGGGTTTAAGTTCGGTTCCGTCAGCTTGGCAAAGATTAATGACTTAGTCATTTTTTTCATACAGGGGTTCCATTGTGTACATGAATAATGTGTGTTCTCGGAAAATCTAAAGAATATGATGTGAATCTTCACTCTGCTAAATCGTCTCCGTCATTTGAAATTGTTTGAACATGAACAAGTGTGTATTCTGTGTGACCGAAATCTCATTCTTTGACCAGATTATATCTGATGAAAGAGTACACCTCAACGTGGAAAATACTGAGGCTATTGCAAATTCTCCAGAACCTACGAATCTACTTCAACTCAAACGTTAACTCGAACTCTGATCATACCACTTGAGCCATCTTCGGAATTTCACCACCGTGGTCAAAGCCATTGCGATTACTTACGAGATCCAATATTCCCTTTGAGTGGTCCGACACCCAGAGAGAAGCCTTTTCACGCGTGAAACAGATGATTGTTTCCGTTCCCGTTGTCAATACCTTTGATGAATCCTGTAGTACGTTCGTTTCAACAGATGTCTCCGATGTTGGTCTAGGAGCCCTTCTTTCTCAAATTCATCAAGGACAGGAAAAGACTGTCGCATACACATCACGAACACTTTCTGGTACGGAACGTAAATATTCGGCCAGCGAAAAAGAAGCTTTAGTCTGTGTCTGGGCCTGTGAGAAGTGGCATATGTACCTTTTCGGTAGACACTTCACACTTAGAACTGATCATGCAGCATTGATGACACTTCTCAGTCAAGGAACGAAAGGCCATATACCATTACGGATCAGTCGGTGGTATGCCAGATTATGGAATTACGATTACGAAATTTAATATGGAAGTGATTCTGTTGGGGAAAGTCTATTTTCCTCAAGAACGCTTAAATTTTTTAGATATCCTTGAAAATTACTTTATAAATTTGAATTTCATTTTTTTCGCGCCATAACATGCTGAAACTTAAATCCGGCGCACGTTTCCCCTCTGTCTTTGATTGGTCCATTTCACTTTTAATGGGCTAATTCCAGTGAGGTCTTCCAAAGCTGTTCAAAAACTATGTATACGCGAAAGCTGGTCTGTCAAATTACCTCTGGTTTGAGAGCAAATACATTCTCGGCTAAAGGTCACGGTCTTGTGTGTTCTTCTGGGGTTTTCGGGTATCGTTAAGCGCTGTGCTACGTGTTCGGGATTAGTATATTCGTGCGCTGTTAATTATCGTTATTATTGACCACCGGGTCATAACATATTGGCGACGGAGATTGTCGTTTTTCTTTTGTTCTCTCTTTGAATCATGTCTGCCGACCCCGATCTCAAGCAGATGTTGCAGTCCCAGATCCGGCTGATCGAAATGCTGGCCACCCGTTTTGCCGCATTTGAGCCGTCCACGTCAGTCGATCCGCCGTCCGTGGATCACTTGGCCAGAAACATCCCCAATTTCCTGTATGACCCCCAAGCTGGCGTCTCTTTCGAGGCACGGTAAAAGCGATATAAAGACACGTTCACCATGGCGCTGGCATCGCGAGATGACGATAAAAAGGTTCGGCTACTCCTCCGGAAACTGGGCCCAGCGGAGCAAGTCCGCTATACCAACTATATCTTGCCCGCCGAACCGCGAACCTTGAATTTCACGGACACGGTCCAGAAGCTGATGAAGATTTTCGGGGACACCTCATCCCTGTTCAACTCTCGGTTCCAGTGCCTCCAGTTGGTCAAACGAGACACAGACGACTTTGTCACCTATGCTGGTCTCGTAAACCGGGAGTGTGGACGGTTCAAGATTTGGTTCACTCGCAGAGGACCAGTTTCGATGCCTAGTTTTCATTTGTAGTCTACAGTCACCAACCTATGCTGACATCCGTACTAGACTGCTAGCAAAGATCGATCAGGGGTCAAATATCAAACTGGAACAGATGGTTGACGAATGTGAGAGAGTGACCAACCTCAAGCACGATTCATTGATGATATAGCACCCCGACCGGGCGCCCCGTACAGTTCAGGCCGTATCCAGTTTCCAGCCGAAGTCCCCTACACGGTGCACCAAACTCATTCCTGCTGGTACCAAGATGCCGCCCTCAGCTTGTCGCTACTGTGGTGCGTGGCACTACCACAGATTCTGCCCTTTTCGATGACATCGCTATCAGCGATGCCACAGGGTCAAGCCGACGTCGGACTCCAAGTTCAAGAAGCCAGCCGGGTCCCGGGAGGTTAGCAGATCTAACAGTCTGCTGACCGCGTTCCATATCGAGGTTGCTCACTGGCGAAGGTTCGTTTCCATCCATCTCAATGGTCGGTTGGCTCGTCTGCAGTTAGACACTGCCTCGGATATCACAATAATATCCGAGAATCTTTGACGAGACCTAGGCAGCCCTCCTACCCACCCCTTATCCCAGACAGCAACCAGTGCTTGCGGTGGCTCGGTGCAGTTGACTGGTCAACTGCACTGTTCAGTGTCATTCCGCGGCACCGCCATCGACGGAACGTGTTACGTCGCTAACTCTGGTCTTGACCTTCTCGGGCTGGATTGGCTCGAACCGCTTGACCTCCTTGATGTCCCACTCAGTGCCATCTGCAACCAGGTGCGGTCTCCTGTCGCACCCCAGAGGCTGTCCGACGACATCATTCGAGAGTTTGTCCCCGTGTTCCAGGATGGCCTGGGTCCTTGCTCATGTACCCAGGCCACACTACAGCTTCGGCCCAGCAGTCAACCGGTGTTTCGCCCCAAACGGCCGGTTCCTTACGCAGCCCTGCCGCTAGTCGACCAAGAACTCAGACTGGAACAACTGGGTGTTTTTGTGCCCGTCTCCTACTCCGCGTGGGCCACCCTCATCGTCATGGAGAAGAAGTCTAAGGGATCCATCCGCATTTGTGGGGAATTCTCAACTGGCCTCAATGCTGCATTGGAACCAAACCGCTATCCACTACCAGTGCCTGAAGACATATTCACTATGCTCAACGGCGGCACCTGTTTCGCCAAAATGGACTTGACAGAGGCATATCTCCAACTCGAGGTTGCACCCGAATCTCGTGAACTACTCACGATCAATACCCAGTACACCAGACTTCCATTTGGTGTCAAAACCGAGCCGGCAATTTTCAGCAAGTAATGGACGCGTTGATTACTGGTCTACCGGGTACGGCCGCCTATCTGGACGACATTATCATAATGGGGCGGACATCCAACGAACTCAGGGACCGAATCTCTGCGGTTCTCCAACGCGTCCAGGAGTACGGGTTCCGTTTACGTACTGACAAACGCCAAATGTTTTTGCGGTCCATCAACCATCTGGGATACATTTTTGATGCCACCGGTCACCACCCAGATCCCGAAAACATTCGCGCAATTCAACAGATGCCGGCACCCAAAGATGTACACACCCTTCAGTCCTTCCTTGGCCTCATCAGTTATTACAGTGCCTTCCTCCCAGCCTTACATGATGTTCGGGCTCCTCTAAATCATCTACTACAAAAGGGTTCTACATGGTGCTGGTCCCCAAATTGCGAGACCTCATGCACTCGCTTGAAGACAATGCTCAGCTTCGACCTGCTGCTGACGCATTACGACCCAACCCTGCCAATTGTGGTCGCAGCCGACGCTTCAAATTACGGTGTGGGGGCAGTCGTCTCTCACATCTTCCCGGATGGTTCCGAGAAGGCAATTGCCGACACCTATCGCACGCTCAACTCCGCGGAGAAGAATTACAGTCCAGGCGAGAAAGAGGGACTGGCCATTATCTCCGTGATGAAGACGTTTCATAAACTTTTATATGGCCGCTGTTTTTCTCTGCTGACCGATCATAAGCCTGTACTATCCATTTTTGGATCGAAGAGGGTTATCCCTGTCTACTCTGCCAACCGACTGCAGCGATGGGCCACAATTTTGCTCGGCTACGACTTCGAAGTCAGCTCCACCAGGCAGATGGTTTGTCGCGCCTCATCAGCAACCATCACGTGCCTGAAGGAGACGCTGTCGTTTCTACACTGACATTGGAGGATGACGTTCGCCGACAGCCCACAGACGCCATTCATGGAATCCCGGTGACTGTCGTCGACATCCGGCGCGCCACAGCGGTGGATCCCAACCTGAATCAGGTCATGACATACGTCCGGACCAAATGTCCCACGGCTCCTCCAACTGGGGAGATCAACCAATTCTACCGTCGTCGCGGCTCATTGACAATAGTGGATTCTTGCGTCATGTTTGCTGACCGCGTAGTCATCCCAACCACTCTCCGCCTTCAGGTGCTGAGACAGTTTTATTCTGGTCACCCCGGCACCAGTAGAATGAAGGCAATTGCTCGCAGTCACGCATACTGGCCCGGCACGGACGGCGACATCGAGGAGCTGGTGAAACAATGCTCAAGATGCCAACAGGCCGCCAAACTACCCACCAGGCAGGATGCCGTACCGTGGCAAACACCCAGGGGACCATGGTCGCGCCTCCACTTGGATTTCGCTGGTCCCATCGACGGGGTATCTTACCTCGTCTTGGTCAGCGCATACTCCAAGTGGCCTGAGATAGTCGCCCTCTCTCCGGCGACATCCTTTAATAAGATCAATGCCCTGCGTCGAATTTTCAGCTAACATGGATTTCTCGACATCCTTGTGATTCAGAAAATTAAGTAGCTGATGCACTTTCTCGCTTATTTTTACCAACACAAACTGATGCAGACGATATGAATGAATTCGAAATGGTGGTTGCCATTGATGATTTGGAAATTCATGCGATAACCAGAGAGTGAGTGAGATCATACGCAAATGGACGGTGAGATTCAGCAACTGAAACAATACATTTCTATCGGATGGCCTAGTGTCAAAAATATCGCTGACGAGCTAAAATGCTCCTAACCCTTGTGAGAGGAGCTTTCTGTGATAGACGACTGCATCATGCGTGGATCATGGATCGTCCCACCATCTAGATTAAAACGTGAGATTATGCTGTGTGCTCATGAGAGATATCCTGGATTCACACGGACCCTTCGTCGTGCTAAAGAATGGTAGTGGTGGCTACGAATGTTTTCTTCACTTGAGACTCTTGTCAATGATTGCGTCCCTTGCCAACATGCTGATAAGTCAGTCAAACATATAGTTGCCTCTGTGCAGTCACTAGAATATCCTATGCCCCCTTCGGCAAAGCTGGCTATCGATATTATGGGATCTTTTGCAACAGCTCCTTTAAATAAACGTAACATACTGATCGCCAGTTGCTACTACAGTAAATGGCCTGAGGCACATAGTTGTGAACATACCACATCAACTACAGTAATTCATTGGATGAAAAACCTTGTTGCCCTCTTCAGTATTCCTGAAAAGATTGACACCGACAATGGATCTCCGTTTGTCAGTTATGAGTTCGAATAATTTTTAGGTCGGCAGGGAAAAAAACATTCGCGGACTGTTCCTTACAATCCCGCAAGTAATGGTATGGTGGAACATTTGAATCGTTCATTAAAGGATTGTAGACAGACGTTACAGTTACAAGGGGAAACGTGAGATGATTCTGTACTTCAAGCGTTATTCACTTATCGCACCAGCCATCACAGAGCGACAGGAAAAACGCTTGTTGCACTTAAGTCCGCGAGAGCTGTACGTACGAAACTTAACGCAGCTCACCAAACTGCAAATGTAGACAAACATACCGGGCTGTTCCGGAGGGAGACATATCAAAAGCCCTATACCAAGGCAACAAAAATTCTGGCACCCGGAACATCCGTCCGATTGAAGAATCAGTCACACTACAAAAGGCAAACAAGCGTTCATCCCCGATCTCCATGAAGCGTACCCTCTGACCAGGTAATCAACCAGGTCAATCAACGTCAATTATTTACTGGACGGATAACCCGGGGAGTTAATTTGTCTTCACGTGGGGAGCAACCCGCTGTAAACCTCTCAAATCCTCGTCGCTCACCACCGGCTCTGAAATCAGTCGACCGTTTCATCCACGTCTAAATCGAAGTTAGCCGAAAGGGAGTGATGTTTTGTGTGTACGTTCATTACAAGACCAGAACGTTCACCTCGTATCTGGTTGACTACTAACGCTCGTGTGATACATAGCGACTATGATTGGTTTCATTCTAACTCGTTCACAGACTTAATGTCCTTTATGTACATCTGTTGGACCAATTACATACACACTGGTTTACGCTTGTTACCCTTGCCTCGTGTTCTGATTTAGGATACAACGCGGTGACAAC
The DNA here is from genome assembly GCA_008508345.1 of Paragonimus westermani. Taxonomy (NCBI): domain Eukaryota; kingdom Metazoa; phylum Platyhelminthes; class Trematoda; order Plagiorchiida; family Troglotrematidae; genus Paragonimus; species Paragonimus westermani. Next base: position 205,067 of record QNGE01000261.1, read on the forward strand.
GTCAAAACCGTTACAAGTTGATCTACACGATTGTGTCTTCGGCCTCATGTTCACATGCAACAATCTAATCATACTGACGAAATCACGGGGACAGCAAAACTTATCAAGCACTGTCCACAATGCCTTGCGGATCACGGAATCAAACGCTTTGGTGAAGTCCACGAAGAGGACATGAGGGCTAACTATGTTCCTGACACTTCCCTTGAAGCTGTCGAGCAGCAAACACCAGGTCAATCGCACTTCAACTCGCCCGGAATCCGTATTGCTCCTCACTAACATTGACCTCCAAAACGTTTGCATTCAGCCCGTTCAGAAAGATTCAGGCAAGCACCTTGCCAGCGCAGCTCAGAAGACACACGTCCCGAAAGCTTTCGGGGCATTGCTTCCTATCCTTAACTTTGAACAGGTGTACCATAAGGACACCCTCGAAGTTTTGCGCCAACACCTCCTGCTCCCAAATGGCAGTGCACGGTCGAGCGCTGGCAATCCGTCCTCACCTGCAGCATTTCCGTTACGCAGTCGACCAATCGCTCCCCGCAACCCTAGAAAATCCGGGGTGAGAACAAGTGAAGGTTCAATGGCCTGTTGCGGGTGGTTGTTCACGGTCACCCAATCAACAGTAGCACAGCGGTTTAGTAGGTTACCAAACTGTTCGCACAAAACTCTCATGACAGCTTTCAAACAACTGATGTCCACGCCTACCAGTGCTTTGGTAGACTGCATAGATGGACCGAAGATCATCTTAAGCAAATCGTAGAACTCCTTGTGTTGTCAACGATCTACACAGCCCTGAATCCGCTCACTCTGCTTCCTCCAGCAATTGTCCTTCATTCCGCAAACACACTCGGCCAGTTGACGGCAAACACTCCGGAACCTGATCCTCTTCGCTTCATTGCCTGAGTCCATCGTGGAAGTAGCAAACACCGCATTCTTCTCTCGTACCGAACCAAAAATAACCACTTTGCGGTCGTCCAAACAATTCGGACGTTTCTGGCGTTCGAAACCAATCGTCTAGGTGACTTCTACCCTCATTCGTTTTTTCATAAGTCGCCACATACCCTCGGCGGTAGTGAATACAGGAGCGTCGCAAAAACGAATGGCAAATTCACGTTGAAAAACAGTCTTCGGATCACAGTTATCCAGTAGTTCGACATCCAACTTTGGTCCACTTTGGTCCTGATAAGCCCATGATCGGTGGTGCTACATTCAGCGCCGCACATCACTCGCGTGATATACACTTCACAAATGTCACGCTATCGCACGATCACGTAATCAACCAAGTGATGTCAACCGATCCGCGGATAAGTCCACCTCGTGATGTCGCTGGAAACGCGCGTTCGTGATAGCCAACTCCTGAGTAGCACACAAATGAAACAGACGATCACCGTTCCCCCTTACTGAACCAACGCCGTAAGGTTCAAGGACTCCTGACCACGCTACCGAGTCGCACCCAACTCAAACGTTCATGTCATCCAGAAGAAACACTCGGCCACTCACCGGCGCCGACCGGATTGTAACGAGCAGCAGATCATACAACTGGTCCTTCGTATCATCAGGATGACACACAGTTGGACCATAAACATTAATAAATGCAGCACACTTATCTCGACCGAGTCGCAGGCGTACGGACATGATTCGAGAACCGATGCCGTCCGGTTCGCATATAATCAAAGCACTGATGTGATCAGCGGGCTGCGAAACAGACATCATGTTCCCGAGCACCATCTGCCGGATAACCTATCCACCAGAAGGTGTACCCACAACCTGCTTCCAACAACTTACATTGGTCCACAAGCCTTGTCTCACTCAAGGCTGTTACGTCGATTCCATAGTGACGCAGTTCCACTACGATCAGTGCGGTTCGCCGTTCCGGCTCTCCTGTGGCGCGGCATTGATCCAGCAGCGTGCCTACATTCCATGTCCCAACACAGAGAGTCTTGCGTTCCCTGGCCTGTCTCATGTTGTTTTTCGGGTTACTGAGACTTCAGTGATCATTTATCTGCTCGAAGATTCATGTTGGAGGGGAACTGTGAGGGTGAGTGTCTTGCAGTAGCATATTTTCGCCTATTCACCCTACCATGCACATCAATTAGGGCAACCCGGTTCACCCTGCGCGACGGCCGATGCAGTATGGTATTCAGTTTGCGTTATCTGAACATGGTTCGTCTGGGCTTCGGATACTGTCAGGATGGTTGGGCCTAGATAGGAGAGTGATTAGGGTCCTTAGCCAAAGCCTTTGGCTCAAAAGCCTGTACCGCAAGGTAGCAAATGATGCACACGTACACACGCAACAGCATCAACCAGAATAAGCCCGACAGTCACATCCCAAGGGATTCGGCTTGCTCACACAAAAACAAGAATATTGCGCTGACAAACCTGTCACACATACACAAAAAATCAGACTAGGCAAAAACAAACATCAAGCAGAGTCAAACCGCAAAACACGGGCATCATCTACAATGAATGCATCTGTTCGTAGTCTGGCTGCTCCTCTTTGACTAATCTGACAAGACAGAACGTACAAGGACCGAAGTCGCAGTCAGTATAGCCCGCCGGATCAAAACAGTACACAAACTTGACCACCACTCCGAGGTAGCACAGAGGGCCTGGACACTCTATCCTACTGATATGCATAAAAACAGACACTACTGTTATGAGACAGTATCCGGCAGTATGGTTGCTCAAATTCCGTAGTTCAATCAAAGCTGATTGAATCCACTAAGCATACGATTTCGTTGTTTTCAAATAAACATATTCAGTTCTACTGGCGTTTCAACGTTATTGTTGAACACAAGAGAAAGAGGCTAAGAAATCAATGCACAACCAATATGATTACAATAGGTGCTCGGAATGTCGTCCGTGGTTTTTCCTACACAAAGCATTATCTTTAGGCGGGATGACAGCACACTTTACAAAGCACTATCAGAGGTTACATTGTATTTTAAAATTATGGGCATCTTGGGTTCTTCCAGTGTTCGTGGACATTGTTTGTGGACTGTGTTCGAAGCATTCGTACAAATTCTCGCACAAATGGTGCACAACGTGATGCTGCACCAACCCGTTGAAACCAAGTGGACTCGGGTATTCTTAGCTGTTTCAGCGTTGGTACAACATCATGAAACATCTAGGGATAGCTCTTACCTAGTTTGTAATTGATTTCACAATTACAGATCTTGACCGTAACGTTTCGACTAAAGAATCAAGGCCGCATAATCCGTGTCCCAACAATCTCCACCCAAACCATAAGGTCTGTATTATGTCAGTGTCTCGTATGATTAGGTTTGTTGATGTGCCAAAAATCCAGCTTCCGTACGAATGTATGTAGACTTTGTCAGTAAATATCGCCGAATATTTATCATGCTTCCATATACAGAACGTGTAAAATGGTTTGCGCTTGTCGGTATTCAATAGTTCAGGCTTCTGTAATCGGGCCTCCTCATATGACAGATATCTGTAGTGTTCGAATACCTTGTGTACTGTGGATTTCGGAGTGTTACACTCTTGAACGAATAGACAAACAGCCTTCTAACGGGTGTTTTTTACACTTCGCAAGATATCAGTAACACAACGGTGTGCGTTCGCGGTTTGGTGTTCGCGACCGAACACTTCGCTGCAAGTCGTCAACACTGTTCATTGTAACAATCATTTTCGTCAACCTGCGAACAGTCTGACGGGTAATCAATGGCGTACCCACGTGCTGTGCATTAAACTTGTTAGCGGCCTAATTCACACTTTCACCAGAGACCGTACAAATACGATCCGGTCAGGTAGGCTGTTCAATTGTAAGATGACGGACGTTTTGTCCTCTTGATCGCAGTTCAGTATAGTGATCTGGTTTCAGCATGATTTCGCGTCCAGACCGATTTGCACACAGCCACAGCCCAACAAGCTGATGTGAGTGAATTGTGATCCACTAAAACTCAACGTACTGCACTCAGACACATACAAACCAATGTGGTCACTCGATAGTCCACAGATTCTACCTGCTCATCGTGAAATGGGAGTCACAATCGTAAAGCACTGTTAGGTGCATTTGCGCTTACATTCTGTGCATTCCTAGAAGGATCCTTTTTACAAGCAGACACAATTCTAGCAGGATGCCTATTACGCTCTTTGGTCAGCTCATTTTGATCAGTACACGTATCCTAGGTAGTAACTGTCAAATCAAGAATCGTTCTAACGACATAATGTGAACCGGTGCACCGACCCAAGTCAGTCAGTTACTGTATCCTTAGGTTGTCGGTACTCAGTGCAATGTAGCTCAGTTTGAACAGGCTTTTGAACGAGCTGTCCACGTCGATCTCGAAGACGCAGAAATTCCCCTCAACCGTGGCACCAACTTAGGAGTAAAATATCACGAAGAGACACTTTGGTGTGAAGGAGGTACGGCTCAGTAACAGGGCCACAACAATTAGACACGTCATGCGCCGTTTGTCGTTACGGGATTACGGTTATAATCCATCACGCTCCAATCCACGGATAGCGCGGTAAAACTGGAAACACAACATGACGTAACTCAATTTCTGTGGTAAGTTTTTCTGTTTCCGGTCTGTTCTTCACCAATTTGCAAATCTGTTTCGCTCATGAATGTAGCTTCCATCATCCACCGTTTGGTGAGATAACTAGTGCTACAGCACAGTGCGTCATATCGCTCTCCTAACCCGTCCATTCGCACTCAGTAATGGATGCCGGTTCCTACCTCTGTTTATATTGCCTCCAAACGCTTGGACATGTCGAAAGCCGGGTGCTATCGTCCGTGGTCCGTGGAGTCCGAAGCAGTGGAACGCTGTCGTCGAGCCATTTGACTCTAACTGGTCGTTCAAGCCAGTGTCCGTGTGCCTCTGTGGTTACAGCATTGTCTTGAGTGCGTTTTCACCACCTCGACTCGGTTAGGGGGCTCGTGTTTTCGGTAATCCCCTTGCAGTAGTTTTTTCAGTTTGAGGTGCGTTGATGTGGTCTATCCTCCGGATCTTGTATCTGAGTTCCCAACCCTGGTACCGACATCGTGCGTTTGGCGCACGAAGCCCCAGGCACGCAGTGCACACTGGCTAACTTTAAACAAACGCAGCTGGCGCAGTTGCCCCGGTCACCTATTGATGTTTGGTGGACTACACCGTCAAAACTCTCAGTCAAGGTAAATCTGTGATTACGAGTGGTCCATCACTGATGTGCTTCGGTCGGACTACGTTACCAGCTTGTCTTTCACTCTAGCGTTACAAGTACACGGGACAATGAGACGGACGATTAGCTGAGTCCACTTTTAAAATATTTGAGCCCCTGAAGTGGCTTTGTAGCTTAACTGACACAACTTCTGTCACTTTTGGCCATGCTGTTCCCGCCTTGGGTCAATTCCAGCACAAGGCCTGATTTTTCACAACTGTTCTCACTCTAAGTTATTGGCTCTCTCTCAAACTACTCATTAGCACTGTTACTAACGCCTCAGATTAGAGCTATAATACAGCTTATTCCTGTAAACGTGTAAGCGCCACATAGTTGCTCCGACTAAGACACTCCTGGCCCGTGTGTGTCATCCAGCTAGGTTGCAGTGACCATGCTATGAACCGTGTGCATTCAAGTAGTCCGATGTCTGGGCACCTGCGGCACATCGATTTGATAACCTTGGCATCAACTGGGCTAGGGAATACACTTTCTGTTGAGTGCATTGTGAAATCGCACATGTTGCTCACCGACATTCACGTAGATTCCATCTTTTCAGTGACCCACCCTAAATGCTTCTGTCACAAAAACTCTACGATGCTCTGCATGTGCGTCACATGGTCAGCCGTCAGCCCAACCGTCCACCGCACACCCGATTGCCATAGCAACTCAGGGGCCAGGGTACAAATCAGCGTGATGCGCACGTGCGTGAACGTCAAAACTGAAGCAGCAGGACTGTTTCCGAATTATCGTTTAAATAACCATAATGTGGTTATCAGAACGAGTGTCGAAATGAGTCAGCTTCTGCGGCACGTGGACGAACGCATGTGTGCACCTAACGATTCCACAGCTTGCTTTGGTGTATGTTTACTGGTCTGCCTGTCTGTCCGTCTACCCATCAATCGGTATTTTGTGAATGGACCAGTTTATGGATTCAGGATCGCTTAAATCACACACCCAACCTTATCGGCTTGGTTTCAGTCGAACGTCCTGGACGTAGAGCACGTCGATTACAGCTTAAGACCACCCTACTTAGTGGTCCTTCATTGTCCAATGCTGAAACTCTGCAGATATTACACTTGCTTATGGATGAGCATCGGGCGGTATGTTCGTTATTTTGTTCATGTTAACTTAAACTTCTTCTGCCTCGTGTTCGTCGTTTACTGCTGCTATGGTTGACAGGAAAAAAAACCATTTTTCAGACTAAACCACGCTGGGTCGATGAATAACCGTTCTAGCCAGATTCCAAGTTGACTGACTCGCAGTGGATCAGTTTTTGCTTTTTTCCCAATCTAGTAGACACATTACAAGCAAAGCATGAATTTATCATGTTACACGTACTTGTAAAACTCAACTGAGGCTGTCCACCGAATAGTTTTGACTGGTAGGAGTCGTGTTTCTAAAGCTGAATGTGATTCCATTTTAAAATTGGGTTTCCTGAGTTCGCAAGATCATAGGTTTGCTTGATGTTCGTGAAAAGCATCAAAGCAAATATCCAGCCTTTCAATAAAAAACACACAGATGACGTGTTGAAAGAAAGATCATTTTGCTAAACAATGTAAATCATGTTATCCTCAAAACAAAATCTGATCACAGAAGATAGCTGAAGTGATGTTCACTTGGGACTAGGCGTTTGCTGGGGAGAGGTCCACAGTTCGTCCAGAACTGATCATTGTTGAACATGAGATCAAAGGACACGTAAGAGTAGATGAAAACGGAATTTGTTTTAAGGAAAATCTGAAATCTTCAACTAATTTCCTCAAGTGTTTCTAATTTCTGTCGCATGTACTGAAGTTCATTCACCTCTGCCGGTAAATCAGGATACCAATTATGGACAAACACACGAATCTGTGTACAAATACATACACGCATTATGACCGGCATAAACGGATACTCGTATTCAGATACAATTTCTACCTTGCAGTTATGACTGCCATCTTCCACAGTGCAATCGCTTCAATTTCTTGACTGACTAGTGTTTCTGATACAAAATAAATATTCCTATTTTGTACACTTTAATGATGTACAGGGAACGAAAAACCATTAACTTACCGTTCTTGGTTATCTTTTGAGAACAATCAAAGTTGAGGCGAACTGAGTGCAAAACTATGGATCATATTATTTGGAGGTGTTCCACTCCAGCTCAAATTCAGTGTTTAAGCGTACGCGTTTGATAGATGGCGGTGAATATTTTACCACCTCGTATCAGGTTTATTAGCCCTTGTGCAATCGAACAGCTTTGGGTTTTCCGAATAGTTGCTTTCACAAGGTTCATTGGACCTGGCTGATGACAATGCATCATTCTGTTCCATCGAACAGGGGTCGATCAAATGCAACTTTGGTTGAGTTCAGCTACCGAGACGGATACCCACAACCACAGACCAGGTAACCGATAGCAACACACACAGATGGACTGATTGCTATGTGGAACGGAGAGTACTGTTCATTCAGCAGGACGAAGTTCAATCTGAAGTTAACAATAGGTTCGACTACCAACTACCTCATCCGATTCATGTGACGACTTACGTACAGTAACCTGCTGGGGTCCCGTTTAGTGTGTGTGTGATGATTTCTGCTTAGAAGTCGACCCCCCATATTGTGTTGACTCGGAGGTCTTTAGTGATTAGATCTTCAGTTCATCCAGATTAAGCTATTTTATAAAGACTGGAGCAAAACAGACTGACAAAAGGATTCGTACTCATGAGATTGTATCTTGCACTACTCAGTGCGTAGAAGGGCTTAGGTAGTCAAGTGCCAGCTTGTGAGTCTACGGCGGAAGTGTTGTAATGAGTACACAACTACTGTCTTGCGCATGCCGAATGAGAGGGTCAGAAAAGCTACCCTCAAGCGAAAAAAAACCTGATCGTCCAACAGTTGACCGTCACCACCAGCGTACCGCTCTGTAAAGTCGAAAAATCTGTACTAATTGTCAAGAACTTGATTTAACTTACACTAAATCTACCGCGCGCAGCAGCAATCGGAATGAGATAGCAGTATCTTATTTAGTGCATCTGCACGTCGGATCAGGTCCTAAGTATAATACTGGTCAGATTTTTTAATTATTAGTTCCAGACAGATCCCCTAGGTCTAGTGAGGGCGAAAGATCATACTATACTGGCGCAGGCACGTATTTGTGTATTGCACTAACTTGGGTGGAATACAAGAATGAACACTGGAACTCATCTAGGCAAGAATTGGTGTCCTCCACACGTTACTATGGCATTAGCAACTGTGAAGTCCCTGGATTGTTGTGCGAATGAGTTTGTTGGACGTGGTGTTGCAGCATATACCAACTATTATATCAACTTTCTGAAAAAAAGATCCTAGTGCCACCCGCGTTGTTGGCACACAATGTGAGAAAATCTTATATCCCTTTGTTTCACTACATTTCCTGGTATCCATGACCCAGCTATTTGTCGTACCAATGATACAAAATACCAATTTTCCAATCAGCTCTCCATCACAATCTAGTCGACATCAGTGATTCCACGAACTTTTGTTCCGGATGACTTCAACGCACAAGTTGTGTGAGATTCCGCAACCTGACTGGGGCTCCTTGGATCTTCCGGAATTGGTGCAGTCAATGAGAATGATGATAGTCTGTTCCAGTTGGCTATCGTAAACACCCGATTTCAAGTGGATGCGAACGATGTCACGAAATGGACTCACTCAAGAAGCGGTAATCACAGTTTGCTGGATTACCTGACCGTGTGCCAGATTAGCATTCAGGAAGTACATATCGTTTGCTGTACCGGCCCAGTGTATCAAGAATCATATGCTGGGTACTACCACGTTTCTTATCCACGTTTGCGAGCGCAGTTAGTGTAGAACAGCTTGCTGGCGCTGAAGGTTAGATTACAAGAACCTGAGCAGCACTATGTTCCAACGTACTCTCATCGTTAGTGTCAAAGGCGTGCCTACATTAACCATCCTTGACACAATGCACATGCATTCCACGTAACAGACCACAACAACCGTTGAAATCATCCATATCCCGTGTCAGGAACCATCGGACTAGTTCCGCAATGAAAACACTAATATCGAGCTTGATAGACAAGAAGAGAAAGACATTTGCCAACACACACTTGAACAATGAGTACAAGAAAAGGAGATTTCATCGTCTTTGCTGTCAACTTGCTGGACAATTTCAGGCGACTGGCGGCAAAACAACAGTGAGCTAGGGCGGGTTTTGCTGATTACCGGTATATCTATCTAGTTTAGTAGCCTACCGACGCATTGCGACATGTGAATATGACACAAAAATTAGCTGTTCAATAGCCCAAGGAAAATCGCCGTAAACGTAGCCACCCCCTTTACACAGACCTCGTGAGTTTCACCAGGATGTCTGATTCTGTGAGCCTTGAAGCATTTGTGGTCGGTACTTGGTCAGTTACGCTGTTTAGGTAAGTTTTTTGGGTTAATAAACATGTTGCATGTGAGTATAAATTCGAAGGTGTAATCACACAATAAACCTAATTCGTTTATAGTTGACTGAGTTGCTATAGCTGCTGTTCAGAAGTTTGAGGACGTTTTCCAAGTAAAAAACCGACTGGGTGATTGTTTTATGACTGTTCAAAGTTTCAGCACCTAAAGTCGGCTACGTAAATCGAATGACCGCATGGTATTGTTTGTGTGTAATAGTGCGCTATTTACAAACTACGAAGCGGAACTTTGGTGACACGTCATGATTTTTGAGACTGCGACACTTATGTTTGGAACAGACCCCAGCCTAAGTAATATATTTTCTTTCTCAGCTTTCTCCAGGCAAATTACCGTGCATACATCAGACATCCTCATCAATGAAGACATTATGAATGGATGTACCTCAGTACGGTTTTCTGCCGAGTGGGTCTTGCGTAACCGATAAGCTCCTGTTTAGGGGCAACATGGCGGACATAAGAGGGTATGGTGTTGTATTAGACGTCATGTTCTTCAAGTAATTCTAAGGCGGATCACCAGATATCATACTTACAGTAACTGAAAACATACGGTATCAAACCCTATATCCATCGGTCGATAACCTCACTTCCTAATTGTAGAACATTTTGATCAAGGTTGGTTAGGCTAAGGTCAGCTGCTCAGCTGGTAGAGCACTTGCCGCGTTGAGGCATGCTGTGTCTGTCACTGGGTCGAATCCAGCCGAAGCCCGGACTTCTCACAATTGGGTTTCATCTAAAAAATCATAAATCTGCCACACTAGTAATCCTATAATCTCGCTGCGATTGATGACCTACAGTGCCTTTAAACACTGATGTGTGCATGTGGCGTACAACCTATAGTTTGTTTGGGAGACAGTGAAGGTAGGCACCATGACAATATTTTCGATTTGTTTTCCAGCTCCTGGGGTGACACCCGGAAAGCATAAACCGTTTGCTGCAGCGGCTCTCCAAGTTCGTTTGTCCGATACTTCAGTACCCTTTCAGTTTATCAGGATAAAGATGGCGCCAGCAACAGACTGGCGGGAAAGGTGTTCCTAGTGATCTTTCAATTCGTATTAATCAGCTTACAATATTCTCAATAGTGTAATATCCAGATGATCATGCAGACTAAGCTACAAAACCAAAGTACTGTTGTGGATGGGAGTTCCCATTGTAGTGAGGATGGACGGTCGCACCATACTACACACACCACTATTCAGTAGGCGCATGGATAGAAATGATCGCGGCATAAATACGGGAGACATATGGAAAGGATAGTCGGAAAGCAGAATGACATTTTCTCCAATAAAACAACCTTTGTGTCGTCCGCCTTCTGGATTCACAACAATTAGTGGCGTGACCAGGATACAAGGATGAAGATCTCGTGGCCACAGCCGTTTGAGGAAGGGGATGTTCAGAGTTTCCTGGAGGACTTCGAGGACGTGGCGGAAGCGGTCGGAGTGATGGCGGACAGGGCGAAGCTGGCGGCCCTGCGGATGCTGCTCAAGGGCAGGGCGAAGGCGGTACTGGATGCGGCACGAAGGGGCCCTGCGAAGCTGGAGTGGGCCGCCGCGAGAGAGGCGCTGATCGCCAGGTTCGACAGCCCCGCCGACTTCCAGGAGGCAATGAGGCGGTTCAAGGGCGCCCGGCTTGGACCAGGAGGCGACGCTCTCGTTTACGCCATGTCCCTGTGGGCAGCGTTGTCGAGAGCCCTGCCACATTTGGACCAAAACTCAGAACAACGCCTGCTGACGGCACAATTCTTGGACGGAATGCCACCAACAGTCCGGGATCAACTCAGGGTCGCTGTCATCACACAGCCCATGACGCTGGAACAGTTGGCCGATGCAGCTCGACAATTGCTAGCAGAAAATGCTGCGACAGTCAACGAGGTGGAGGCAAACGGACCGAGTGAACTGAATGACCTTCGAAGCGCGGTGGAAAAGTTGACTGAGGAAGTGGCGGCTTTGAAAGTGAAAAAGGAGGAGAGCCGTCGCGACGTTTGTTACGGATGTGGAAGACGTGGACACTGGCGAAGGTTTTGCCCACTCGGCAAGAAAAGGTCGTACGCTAATAAACGATTTGTCGATTGTTTTTTGTTTGGGAATGGGGATCCGGTGATAGGGGCGGTTGATAAGACAGCGGTTCAGGCTAGGTTAGAAGTCGATGGTAAATTGGAGTACTGTTTGATTGACACTGGGGCCGCGATTTCGTTGATTGGGCCGAGGCCGGGAAAGACTGTGCGGCCGTGTGCGATGGTTGTCCGAACGGTCGGTGGGTTTGCCCTCAAAGTTGATGGCCTGGCAGAATATGGTGTTCGAATCGATGGTCAGGTAGTCAACCAACCGTTCGTCATTGCCCCCGACGCACGTCAGACTATCTTGGGGGCGGATTTTCTTGACCGCGTTGAAGCCGTGATTGATTTGAAGCATGATAAACTGGTAACGAAGTATGGGGTGGTTCCACTGGTGGGAAAGCGCAAAACCCAGCTTGGACAAATTGAAGTGAACGTACCCAGAGCAATGCCAACTTGTGACAATCAGTTGCTGAACAAAGTGATACGCAAGTTTCAGGGATTGTTCACTACGGATCAGGACCCGTATGGCTATTGTGACTGGGTTGAACATGAAATCCCCATCGAATCAAAGCGATTTCGGCCATTCGGACCCCGAAGAATTCCAGTGCATTTGCAGCCGGAAGTTGAACGACAAGTGAAGGACATGCTGAAGGAAGAAATCATCGAGGAGGCCGATAGCCCGTTCAACTCTCCTGTCTTGTTGGTAAAGAAGCCTAACGGTAAATTTCGATTCTGTGTCGATTTCAGGCGGCTGAACGAGATAACGATCAATAAAGTGGTAGCAGTCCCGTCGGTGGCGGAGATTTTTGACAAGCTGCAGAACGCCCGGGTGTTTACAGTGTTCGACTTACGGTCCGGATATTGGCAGGTCCCAATCAAACAATCGGACCGAGATAAGACAGCATTCACAGTGGGTGAAAAGCAATACCGCTTCAAGCGGATGCCGTTCGGACTCTCAGGCGCTCCGTTCACGTTCAGACGACTGATGCTGAAGGTGTTGGACGGAGTGAGCAACACTGTTGTCTATGGAGACGATATCGTCATTTACAGCACAAATGAGACAGAACATGCAGTACACGTTTCAGCAGTGCTACAGAAGATTGAGACAGCCGGCCTCCGGATCAATAGTTCAAAGTCTCAACTGGCGAAGCAAACGGTAACACTGCTCGGTCACAAGGTCGGTCAGGGGGAGGTCCAGCCACTGCCCGAGAAACTGCTGACAATCGAGGCTATTCCGGTGCCAACATCGAAGAGGACGCTGAGACAGTTTCTCGGTCGCGTCGGGTTCTACAGCCGCTTCATCAAAAACTTCCATGACCTCGCGAGTCCGTTATACGAAATTCTGAGGAAGGATTGCCAATTTCATTGGTCACAGAAAGCCAACCAAGCGTTCGTCGAGATCCAACGCTTGATGAAAGAAGGACAGCTGACTCTGAAATTGCCAGTGACTGGACAGAGCTTCATTGTCTCAACGGATGCGAGTGATGTAGGAATTGGAGCGGTACTGAAGCAGGAGGACGGTGTGGTGGAATACGCCAGTCGGGTACTGAGTCCTGCTGAACGAAACTATTCAACGACAGAGAAAGAATGTTTGGCAATCGTATGGGCCTTGGAAAAATGGAGGCCGTACTTGCTCGGCCGACAGTTCCATGTGGAGACTGACCACAAACCGCTGGAGTGGATTAAATCGGCGAAGGACCCTCGAGGAAGGCTGGCTCGTTGGGCGTTACGACTACAGGAGTACGACTTCACAATCCGCCATTTGTCCGGGAAAGAGAACTGTGTGCCCGATTTGCTTTCCCGAACGCAACACCTCGATGAGGTCCACAAGGACGTGGTCGGAGTTAACAGTATTGAACTGGAGAGTGACCCCGGAAAGTTACAAGCAGCACAGAGAATGGATACGACGATCCGGACGGTGATTGACCGACTCTTGTCGGGAGGACAACCGCCAGAGGACGAGCTGAATCCGGAATTGAAAGCTTTCAGAATGCACTGGTCCGATTTGCGGCTGAATAGTGCCGGAATTTTGATGCGCCAGTTGCGAGAGGGAATAAACGTCCCGGTCATACCGGCGGAATTGAGGGCGACAATTGTGAAAGAATGTCATCAGCTGGCTCATACGGGTTGTCATCGAACTTATGAAATGCTGAAACAAAGAGCATACTGGCCGGGAATGAAGAATGACGTTAACAATTATGTGCGTGCGTGCCAGCAATGTCAGTTAGTGAAGAGCACTAACCACCCCAGTCAGTATCCCACACAACCAATTCCGGTCAGTAAAATTGGGGAACTGTGGTCGGTGGATGTGATGGGCCCCTTTCCAGCAACGACCTCCGGAAATCAATACATCATAATCATGACCGAACACTTCACAAGGTGGATCGAAGCAGCCGCCATACCCGATCAGCGCGCAAGCACGGTGTGCAGGGCTGTGATGGAGCACATCATAGCGGATCACGGAATACCGCGAAGCATATTGACTGATCAAGGCCCCTGCTTCGAAAGTGAGGAGTTTCGGAACTGTTTGGAGCGTTTGGGAATCAAGAAAATACGCACAACTCCATACCATCCTCAATCAAACGGATTTACGGAGAGGAACAATCGCACAATCAAGGAATGGTTGGCTGCGAAAGGAGGAAGCTGGGAAGAAACGTTAAAGTTGATTCTGTTGGCCCACCGCTGTTCGCCGCAAGAGACAACGAAAAAGTCGCCATTCGAGCTCATGTGTGGGCGCGTGCCACGCTTGCCAGTCCATTTGGGGGTTGGTTTATGGGGAGACCGACGGATGAGCACGCGCGAATTAGCGGAATCTCGGAGATCGGCCAACCGAAACTTGAAAAACACACAAGAAGCTTCTAAGGAGCAATCGACTGTGAGGTTATCGGGTCGAAGGACTGTGTTTGAACTTGGTTCTAAGGTGAAATACCGAGACCGGCGGAGCGCGAGGGCAACAGGACCCGGATCTAGGAAGTTCCTGGCAAAGTGGAGGGGACCGTATGTAGTAGTTGAACGTCGTGGTCCAGTGTATCTGATAAAGAATGAGAAAAGTCAACATCGTGTGCACGGAAGCCAGCTTTGTAAATGGTACGACACTCCGATCAGAAGAGAATGCACACCATGTGTGTCAACAGCACCGAGGCTGGCACGCAGATCGTCAAGAGAACGAAGGGAACCTGAACGCCTTTTGTTACGACTGGAACAATCTTTACGGGAGGAGGAGTGTAGTGAGGATAGACGGTCGCACCATACTGCTCACACCATTACTCAGTAGCCGCAGGGATCGAAATGATCGCGGGATAAATACGGGAGAGAAACGGGAAGGATCGTTGGAAAGCAGAATGACATTTAATGACTTTCGCCATATGACAGAACAGAGACATGGTGTCCAAAGCGACTGGAGCATCCTCAGAAGAGTGCGGTATGCAAATGAGTGTTTTTGTTCTTAGTGCCGTTGAGAGGCTTAAGTAGTGTATTGGTTTCTCCAATAAGACAACCTTTGTATCTCCGCCTTCTGGATTCACAACACCATCTCATGCATGCTTTCTGTCAATCAAACAACATTGGGACATTCTGTTAGACTTGCCACCTGTTGACTGGAAGTTAAATGATTTCGGATCTGAGTTCTACCGTCCATTTATCGAAACGAATGGGAACTGCAGTGGGCAAGTAGGTATGCAGTCTACATTCGCCCTCTAACAAGTTGGCTCGCATTTCCTGTACATCGGTCGAAATGTAGTCGCAACAGGTATGGAATCATAAGACGGTGGTAAGGTGGAGAAACAACCCGTATATTTCCAACAAGGTGATGAGTGGTTAACTCTAGTCTAGTCTGGGACCAACGACAATAACCAAGAGTAGAAAGGAAAGGACGCGAAGTGGGCTCCGATGTACCCAGAGGCACTCAAAAACGCGTGAAACCTTCGAGTAGGTTAAACGACATTTGAAAAGATGCAAACAAAACTACCGTGAAGAACAGACCGACAGATGAGTCGTTAGGAAAAGGGCGAGAATTCGCTGCCTCTAATTGGTTTCAAGACTAGAGAAAATAACATGGTTGTAGCCGGGATTCTTTTAACAGCCACAAGACCGTTGATCAGTGCAACGCTACCATGTATTCGCCCTGGCAATCAAGGGCTTAAATCATGCTAACTGTGTACGAATCAGTGGGTATCGTATTTGGAATTTATCCCGGGTAGACTCATCAAATCATATTCAGTAAAACGGCTGTCAATGTGATGTCTAGCTGTTCCAGAGGGTAGGACTGCAACTGCGTGAAAAAATAGCAGTCCGACTGTGTTGAAATTTCGAGGGAGCATTGTGAGCAACATTACGGCATGTTCCAGTGTTAAACATCAGTCATTAATATTCGTTTACACGCTGTTTTTCAACACACGATTCTTTTCATTTCCGGGCGTCCGTGAATTGACAATGTTCAATCATTCTGTTGCTTACAGCAAATTCCTCAAAGGTATACTTTTGACGGTCACTTACTAATACTCTTTTGCACAATATTATCGAGGTTAGTGGAATTAGGATTATTACACGATAGTCCAGCAAGCAAATTATATCCGATGTGTGATGAGCTAGGTGAACAATCTGTTCAATGAACCGTCAGAGAAGCGTGAGTCTTTAGAATGGTAAGCTGGTAAGTTACTGGACCACTGAAGTTTTGAAGACCTTGCCAACAACAACAAGGAACAAGATTTTGCACGATCCTGAGACCGGAGATCAGCAATGCGAATGGAAATATGAACAAAAGTGGGTCCTTAATGAAACCAATAACTGATAAGCACTGTGGTGATCTAGACTTAGCTCCAGTAGTAATCGCTAACAGACAAACCCACTTCAGTGTCACGGTAATTGTTCGTTACTCCCAAACCACGTGGACCACTTTTGCATCTGATGAACCATACTTTAGTGCGTACGTGCACTAAATTAACGTCTCCTCCGGTATACTCAGAAATACCAGACGCGAAATAAAAATACAGATAATTGCGGAGACCAAATATATATTATGCGATAATTACAACTGGTCTCGGTCAGCGCTAGACGACACCGATACGCGAAATAGCTAGGGAGGCTAAAGATCCGAACGCTGAGCTCGCGAGCAAGCCGGAAAAGGTGTATGGCGCGCTTGGTGCGCATACGCCGACAAGCACGCAAACGAACAAACGCGATCTCATGCATCNTCTCACCTGGCAGCCCATCCTCGCCTGCAGCCTTCCCGTTGAACAGCTGACCAACCGCCCTCTGCAACTCCAGCAAGTCTGGGGCGAGAGCAAGCGAAGATTTGACGTCCAGTTGCGGCAGACTGTTCACAGTCGCCCAATCAATTGTAGTGGGGCGGTAAGCAGGCTGCCGAAGTGTTTGCGCCATATTCTCATGATGCCTTCCGGCTGGCTGCAAAAATAGCCCATGTCCACGTCTACCAGTGCTTTAGTATACTGGATATACGGACGCTTCTGTACACACACACACACACACATCAGATCATTGGTTCGCGAGAATACATTGTAGGTACTGAAGTGGGCTTCGTAAATAAAGCACAGAGACTGACAGAATGCATCGTAACCTCGCGACCTTTCCCTTAACACAAAAGATATGTGAATGAAAGTTTTATCTTACAGTCACACGAGTTCTGAGGATCAAACAGATGGTTCCCTGGAATACACAGAACTGCAATTTGCTCTTTATAAAATCAGCTTCAACCACGAATTCAAATGCAATACGCACTTATCTGTTTTCGATCGGACTGGAAGGTGGTCTCGATGCAAGATGCGTCATGTTGTCCTATCAGTCCGACAAAAAGGTACAGAGAAAATCCGGAACACTTGGCTGGTGGATTAGTCATGTATGAACTCATGTATCGTATGCTCATTGCACGGTACGGCCCATAAGAAACGAGGAATCGCACAGGTGGAAGCAGGGGCGTCAGTCGTAATTGGGCAGATTTGTCTCCAACATCCACCGGATAAGTTATATCGTGTGAAGATAGTGGTTAAAGTTCATGCACCGTTTACATCGTTTAGTCAACTGGCGTGGAATGGATAATTAGGCGTGGACATAGCTGGAAGCATAAATGGAAGGGAACGATAAGAAGGACCACAACACAGCTATTGTAAACGATAGTAACCAAACTAAACTCATTCGAAGTGTGTTCTGAACCACAATGGCAATTAAGACTACTCGATGCTCACTCACTTCCGTTGGCGGTAAGCAATTCATGACACCACTGAGCTGAACGGAGCGAAAAGGAGTGTGTGCAATCGTTAGTCCACGACTGTCCGGCAAGTAACCAGTCTTAAATTATCACGTTAGGATTATACACAGCAAATAAACCAACATTCCTCTTGGTTAGCGTTTTGGAGTCGTCAGAAAACTATCATTGTGTATAGTCAATTGAAGAACTTTCTTAGCCCGTTCTACTCACAGATAGCCAGTGGACAGAGCACGCAAGCAAATGAAGCATCTATCAACCTAATGCCTTGCAAAGTAATAGCCATAGTGGGTGAAACAACATAGAGTAGTCCTTTCACCTGATGAGTGTAGCAAGCAAATCAAACTACTTGCAAATGGTCGACTTGCTCATCTGCGTTAGGCTTTGATCTGTGTGACACCACATATCTAACCCAACAACAGTGTGGGTCGGCGTTTGTGCACACCAAAAGCGGCTGCAAAATGTTCAAGTCTGTTCATCGCCGAGGAATCCGGTTTGATTTCAATGAAGCTGTAACTTTCACTTGTTATGCCATCCAGCATCTCGAGCAGCAAGACAGCGTCAACTGATAAGCTACAATAGACCAAACAGATAAAACCTTCCATTGCAACGGAAAACGAATGATCGTAAAACCCCAATTAGCAACACGTCGAACGTTGCATGGTAATCTCATCGATGGCAGTAACAAAAACAGCATAATCACCCACACCTTTTCTTTGGCTGTTACGTTTCCATTCGCTCATAAGCTGAAATCGATCAGCTGTTTTGTGGTTGGCATACAAACGAGCAGGCATCCATCACGACCCCAGAAAGGGCTGAGAAAAATCTTTGCAGAGCTGGTCCAAGCGACCACCAACGAAGTGGTGGTCAGCTGTCTCGACCTAGTTGTGTCTCATCAGCACAACGCACGTCACAGAACCGAGCCCACGACCCGGGAGTAACTGGCAGATGGTAGCCCAAGCATTATCCACTGGAATACGGGGTCGCGGTCAACACGGTTGCAGCAAAGCAAGGGGATTACTTTCCTCAGCTGTTGCGCTTCCCTTCCCACGCATACTCTGGGGTCGCGGATTCGATTTTCCGGTGTGCGTGGTGCTGACAGGACTCAACTAAGTCGAAACAGCTGTCCACCACTTTGCTGATCGTCACGGAGACTAACGATTTGCAAAACAATCATGCTCCTCACCTCACTCACACTGACCTACCTGTCAATTGTTTGTTATCACTCCCACAACTTGGTGAACAGTCGAAGACACGGGCATGTGCGTCATTATAACCGGGCTGTGAACAACCAAAACAAGTGAAGGACAGAAAATAAACCCGTGGACCAGCAAATAAAATCTATTCTCAATTTAAACGGTAGCACCATTGAGTCATGAAGATATGATCCTGGTCCTCGCAAGTACGTGCTGATGTTACCGTTATCCCCAAAAGTAAAAGATAACGGTCTTTCTTCTGTTGCATCTCGTCTAATTAGACAAAACGTATCCGTTTGTTCACGCCCAGAATTGCTACATCACCGATTCTGATGTATGAACATCTGCTTTCCGCTTTAGCCACATAACCTGTAAATTGATCTGGTGTACCCAGTCCGCATGGAATCCACTCAGCTTGCCGATAGGTAGGACAGTATTTCAAATCTCTACGGTTTAGCAACAGACAGCGCGTGGCTTGTAGCTATACATAAGTAACAGCGCTGAGCTTCCGTATGGCATTATTCGATAGAGTAATTACAATGGATTTCTAGTACATTTTCACAAAAATGGATATCGAAGTACTGTCTATTACCAATCATCACAGACTGGGCAACATGAAATGATATACCTACATTAATAAACATTCTACCGTGAGACGTACTTCGAGGTCAATTGGGTCGAACCGAACTTTAAATAGTACATCTGTTGAAGTGGTGTAGTGTTCCTGAACAATACTTCGTTCCGGTTATTCTACTGTCTGTTCTATCTCTTTAGACCCTGAATTTCAGGTATTTCCAAAGAAAATGGCTCAAGGACTCTAAGTCGGGGAATCTCGTTTGTCAATGGACTTTACCTCTTCTATCGGCCTTTGTCTGACTGCGATGTTCAAGTATCCACTCATTGAAAGAGCATAGAGTGATGTCACCATCCTTCCGAAACACTAATGTATCCTGCGACCCAAACAGATCCAACGACGGTATCCAGTGTTGTTATGGCATCCCTTTGTGTGACTGCACTGAAAGCGTTTGATCGAAACGCTTTACGAGAATAAAAATAAAAGCAGGTTCACTATAGTGGTTGTTGATAGAAAGTAAGATATGTTAGTAGTGCTTTTGTTCAAGGAAAGGAACGATTGTCTCACTCATCGTTTGATATGTAACTTTGCCGAGCGAATTGAGAATAATCCATGAAATAGTTGGACACGTATCGGAATAGTTATGCAATCTCAACTGCTGATAGGTAGCAGGCGGCTTTCATTGATGAAAGTTGGCCATCATTCATAAGTGGTCACAGTTTTTCAAGTTGACCATTACTCACATTTAATCGCAGCTTTTGCATTCAGATAGACTTTTCAGCCAGCCTCTTTCGAAAATAAGCACTAGACTCGAGTTTCACTCTCATTAGAGCTCGTCAGCAGTGCATATCCTTGCAACGGCCGAGATTTGAACTCCGGTCACGCTTTCATGAGGCAACCGTGTTGACCAATGCGTTTAAATGTGATAATTCGGTCGTGCCTGATGTGAGGTCAATGGCGCAGTGGTCAACACGATGAGGCATGGAATTCTGGTTTATAAATGCCGATATATAATCAATGATATGTAATAGTTCGATAGTGAAAGCCTCATTTTATTGGCTAACATTTGGATTCCTTGGTGCCGTCATCCGAATACAAAACAATCAAGTTGCCATGGTCAATCCGTTCGCAATTGTTAATGACGAGAACCAGCTGGCAAAAGCTGAAGCGATTGCGATATGTAATAGGCCTACGGGCAAGACGAAGCTGCTAATAGCGATTGAAACCATACTCACCGAGCGGGCACAAATTGCAGATGTCTTTCGGTTATGTACCGAGAGAGCCAGGTGACACTCATCTGAGAGCTTGCCAAAGAACAACCTTAAACGTGGGATGAGCTATTTTTATGGTGTTGAATTTGGTGACTTTCTTGAGCTGCTGACCCAGTACTAACACTTCATATGACAGTTAACAACGGGTTTACCTGAAGCCGATGACAAGAAACACTTACAGGGAGGCGATTAACGCAGAACTTGTAACCAAGACTGGAAGAGAGGTTACGGACAGCAGTCACTTGTAATTGCACATATCAACCGATTGGTCAGAATTTCGCAACGACCACCAACACGGTCAGAAATCGAGGGGACGGAAACAAGCACTCTCGAGAACATCAAACAATTAGAAGGAACGATGGAAAGATTAAAACAAGTCTGTTGTAGTGTTGACCAACAACAGAATGAGCATGGGAACAGAACCAACACCATCTCTATTTTGTATATGACAACAGGACAATTTGACTGCCAACGTCCTAAAATGCGTCTTACACTGTTTTGAGTAGTGACAAGTGAATGAGCAAGACTGCTAACCGAGAAAGAGAGAGAGAGAGCAAAAGAATGGGTGAATGAATCAATGAGTGAATAACATACAGATTAGATGAGTTAGGATTCAAACCAGATACTTGAAACGCCGTTGCAGCCTTACAAGTTTTAGATACACAGAACGCTGAAATCCACATGGGCAGTATCAAGCCATATCACACAATACTAGTGTTGGACAGTATGAAAGAAATGACAGCAGGCGCCCACCTCATGCACTGACCAGATGTAAATGCTAACCAAGGACGGGCGAGCTACCCCTAAATGATCTGTATTAAAAACGACACTGAGTAGGTAAATGACTCGACGGACCGTCCAGTTTAAGCCATTAAGAAGTGTATCGATTAGATCTCTTATCGACTTTATTAAGTAGGCGACAACAATATGCTTCTTAACTGGATCGAACATTCGGTAGACCTGAGACCATACCAATTAATGGGTTAAAAACAACCAAATGAAAGGAGTGGGGACGTGATAAAGAGGAAGATTGGTGGAAGGAATTCACTGAGCAAATAATCTATCTTAGTCACCGGCACTATTGATCATGAACTCACCGACTTTGTGTCGAGTTCGGAAAACTGAGCAGAGTAGCAAGGGGAGATACGTCTTCGATTTCAAAAACAGATTTTTGCATGCAACTACGAAGTCAAGGTAAGATCACCGTAGATCTGCGTTCAGGGTATCAGCAACTGTGTTTGGGACCGTAAGACAGAGATAACCGCTTTATGTATGAACAGACAGTAGTGCGAAGGATTTACGGAATGAGATTTGGCTGGACGGTTTCCTGACTGAAAAGAGTTGTCACTCAGAACACATAGGCTGCTTCAAACCAGGCTATGGTCGATTGGCCCAAACTAATCAACAACAGAAATCAGCTGTTACATCGAATTTGTTTGAGTGGTGGTAATTAAAACGAGTGGTCTGAACGCATGTCGGATTTAAACAACCAAGGTGCTTAAATTTAGGTCGTGGAGCGTAACAACGAACAGGCCAGTCAAAACGTGACACGATTGTCACTCGACTGCAATCGTTAACACAAACAGTGTTGGTTCTCCATAAAAGGGCTGTGATT
The DNA here is from genome assembly GCA_008508345.1 of Paragonimus westermani. Lineage (NCBI taxonomy): Eukaryota > Metazoa > Platyhelminthes > Trematoda > Plagiorchiida > Troglotrematidae > Paragonimus > Paragonimus westermani. The sequence goes on from QNGE01000261.1 coordinate 227,595, forward strand.
CTCTAGTGAAAATTGAGACTGCTTAGTGCCGCTCAGGTCACTGTTCTGATTTTTTGACTCGGTGGCTTCTCTGTCATTAAAAGAGTTCATTCACATTCGGGAGTTTCATGCCTTGCATTAGTGATGGAAGGTAGTGACGGTATAAATGAGTAGTATCGTGACATTCCACAGCACAGTTTTAGAAGGTTAAGAAAAAGGTTACAACGAATAAGTGACGTAGGGTTAAAGTTGAAATGTCAAGTGGATCAAAATACAGTAGTCCATCCGGAAAGTCCAGTTGGGAATGAAAATAGTTAGCTATTAGTCTAGAAAAGAACTTGACATGCAAATCAAAAGCCGAAACGTTTCACAGTACCAGACACTCTCCAAACTGAATGATGCATTTACGGTACCAGATGATGCAAGGAACTAGCATGGTTCTTTCTCAGCCGTCAGGAACAACTGCGTACTTCAGTGGGGTAGTGACGGAGACGGAGAGGAAATGATTCAGAATGTAAAAGGAATACCAGTCCACTAACTAGGTGTTATAAAAGCGGAAGCATTGTCCGGATGGGGCAGCCTTTCAAATTGAGATAGATTGTAAACCCCATTCTAATTAATGAGGCCGAGGAAATCAAGTAGACGAATGGGACACACTGGAAACTTGGCGTAGTGATCAAGCAACAACGTGGTCAACGAAATATGAATACCCCGACCATTCCATTGAGTGAAGTGGGTGGATTTCGCCTACCTGGCTAAGGTAATCACTCGATCAGCTAGCTAGAAACACTGAGGTGGCAGTTTACCGCAGTCAATGACGTACCTGCATTCATATCGTCCCTAGTTCTTCGGCTCAGTCTTGTCTTATTTTTGTCTAACCTTTTCAATAGTTTTCTTCCAGGATATTCTATGCCACTGTTGAAGTGAGCGGCGGCCCGGGTCACAGTACCTTCTGGCCAGACCCGAGACTGTTGTGATGAACAGGACGAGCACCTTGAACAAAAGAGTACGTTTATAATCGGATGCGTTAAGTGCAGACATAATACGATTTCAAATGGATTGTTACAACCGATACAAAAATGAGCAGCCAACTGGAGTCATACCGTCGGATGGCTTAATGATATTCAGCAAAGTGATACTGCCCAGTGAACAGTAAAGTGTTTAGGTATGCGAAATATCTGAACACTTGATGAGAGGATCCAAACCCGAAAGACCGTCCTCCTAAGTGATCTGGTCACTAAACACTATGAACCATCTGCACCCGCGAAATAGCCAATACAAGGCGGGTTACCTTCGTGAGTATTGCTGACTCTTCATTTGTACAGGAGAGACGAGTAAGTCTGCTAGCATACGGTGGAGTTCACATAGGCCAAAAAACGTGTTTGATATTTGTCATCAAACATGTTTGGTTTACGATGCAGTAAGATGTAACCCATTCGTCCAGACATCATCAAACCACCAATCGAATCAAGGGACAACGACGCACTTCAACAAAACAAGCTGCACAAACGTGGTCCATACTTAACAAGCTCAATGAGAGTTCATCACACGATGACACTGACCAAGAATTTTACAAGATGGGTGAAAATCACTATAACCACCGATCAAACAGCAGAAGCTGTTACGTACTTTTACATGAACAACGCTCTGACTCGCTCTGGAGTACTGTGAAGCTAGTGTGAAGCAGGATCTATACTTTGAGGACAGACGAATTCAAGAAATGTAAAACAGCCAGAGAACTCAGCGCTTATGAACACTCACATTATTCATGGATGAACGGCGCGATGAAGGATGCATCAACGCAAAGCCCGCTATTTGAGAATATGTGCCAGACTTTAGTGAGTGCTTGCGTATCCGGAAAACAGAAGAGACAAATAACCGAAGGAAAACAGCATCTTGAACAGTTGGTATCTATAGAAAAGAGAGAGTTTAAAAGACAAGAGAACAGGTTCTTGAGCACAATGAATAATAGGTCTTTGGGCTTCAATGGTCGATGGATCGGTGGATAACAGGTGGCATTCTGGCACAATCGGAGCGAGTTGATTAAAGGGAAGAGTGCAATAGGTAAATGCAGTGAGACGGTTGTTCAAGTACTTAATAGAATTTCTCGACTCATTAATGGGCTGTATTCAAGGTGCACAGCCAGTGGACCGCAGACCTCAAAAGAAGTCAAACAAGCCGCTAATAAGGTAACCGGCCTAACAGGCGAGAAAGCGTAACAAACATCAACCAAATGAGTGAATTAGAAACAAAACGTACTCATTAAAATGGAAAAACTGAGAAGGAATTTCGGCCTATATAAGCCAGTACAAGATAGGCGACATGTACACGCCAATTGAGCAATAAAGATATGGCTTCATTAAACAACAGTTCATTGTACAAATAAAATTTTAAAAATTTGCAAACCACATTGTGAAAGGGGGATATGTCTGTGACAAATTACACCCTCTTATGAAAAAATATCTCACTTAAGGCTTTGAGAAAAAGAATGCCATTAAGCGACCGCCAATGCAGCGAAATGTGACTACCAAGCAATCAAAATACGCGGACGAGAAAGATAAGGATGGTATCTGCATGTCGCTTAGATTATGAGAGACAATATATTTCTTGCCGTTGAAGTTTACGATTGCACACAGGCTGGGATTTCATCAACCAATCCTGAATCTAGACAGTAGACCACATTAAGAAAGACAATGTGATATAGACTGTATTATGCGGAGTGTCATTTTGTATTGAGATTAAACTGGAATAGTTTCTTAATAGGAAAGTTCAGCAATCAAGGCTCATGCACAGGCTGATACAAGCGAAAGTGCGATCAGTCGGCCCCAGCCAACCATATCGGTGATCACCTGCTGCATCAAGTTTGCTTTCAAAAGGTGATGACTAATACGGTTTGTTTGAACGCGTACTGGAGTTAAACAAATGAACCGCTTGAGTCGAGATGGCAGAAAATAATAACGAACCGCCAATCGGAATGCAACAAGTTTCTATCCAATAGCTTCCTTCGATGTAAACACCATTGTTCCTCCATAGAAGGAGCGTCGTTCTCATAAACTGAGATTGCTTAGTACCGCCCAGAGACTCGTCGTTCTGATTTTCCCGACAAAGTAACCACATACGCGACCACGTTCAGTTAGTAAGTGCTTCGATAAAATCAGAGGAATTTGCCAAGTGGAGTTTGCTTCTTTCCATTTCGTTTCAGTTAACTGGTAAATGGATCACCTGGATCAATAACACCAGGCGCTCAGAGTCCAAAATGAAATCTACATCCCCAGGCACTCACATCCAGAGATGATGCTTGAAGAGTGTCATGTGCATGCTCCGGTGTGTGGCAGACGTCGGTTTGGCACGGAACCTAGAAAGAAAAATACTTTTGAACACGACTTACATTTAATACCCCAGTCTAATGTAGATCAGATTCTAGCATGCCAAAGTGACGTGTGGACTGTACAAGAAAAGATCTCTGTGCTGTGATCAGCGCAGGATCAAGCTGGTTTGATCCAACCTGAATGCGGTACTGCTTCTTCATGAGGCGAACAGAGTCCAGCTCAAAACCCCAAAACGGTTACCCGTATGGCTCCATGACACGATAGAAGTGGTAAATGCGGAAAATGTTCACATTTCGTAGAAGTGTTACCCAGGTGGAAACAACGTTTCCGAGTGGGCACTAATTCACTTTTGAATGTAAGTTATACAACAAAATGGAAATCTTTTAAGCATTCGTTTAACAGGCTGATGCTTAACCAGCTGATACTCTGACCTTTAGGCCACGAAGACAAATTGCAGTGAACTTTAGGAATTGGGCAAGCTAACCGATGCAGTCAGTTCAAACAACTTATGACGGCAAAGAATATGATGTCTGAAATTCAAGTTGATCGGGAGATGCATACCTGTGAAGTCAACAGCAGCCACTTAAATGTAACATACCGATCACCTGAATGAGATATCTGTCATCTTAGAATGCGGCGTCAAAAACTCACAACCTTATTCGGCATCCAAATATGAATCTGTCGTGAGTAGCAACTCAGAAGCTTTAGGAACCTCAACTAAGGTTTCATTTCGTTCAATCATACACAACGTAATACGCAGAACGGATACGTGCCACTCAAAGGATATTAGTCAGGTTGCGGAGTGAAACTACATCCCCTTGCAGCAAATGTGAACAAAGAAAGGACGTAAACCTGACGAAAGCAGCTGAGCTGAAATTCCAGCAAGCCACACTCGAATAGTGAAGGCCTTCGGGAAGTACTCGCCTTCGGACAAGGGTCGGGCGCACGGTTTGATAAACGCTTCAATAACCAACACCATTAAAGTCGGGAAAGTTTAAGCAAGCTACCGATAGTAGTCTCAAAAATCTTTTTGGCGTTGTGATCCAATTAAGGCCGCCTACTACTATCTACACGCACACAATCGGTTAATCTAAGTTCATAATGTGCAGTAGACGAAAATATGTCACGATACAATTCAAACTTATCGCCATCAAACGCATGTGGAGAGCAAAACATCATGTGATTCAGCATGAAGCAAAGGAAAACGAACAGAAAAGAAAAAATTGTCAGCTGATTAGCCCAGCTGAAATCAATCATGTCGTATGAAATACAGGCTATTGGTGTTGTTGAACAATATTGTGTTTCATATTTTACGTGTCTCAGCGTCAATGTTAGTAATATCTATCTGAGCACAATTGGAATTCAGGGCTAACAAGATCAATCGCACCTTCACAAGCTGTATGCAACCGATGTGTGCACCAAACACACACGTGACCAGCATGTAATCAATCGATCGACATGGATCATGACTACCACTTTTGATTTGATCCGTAGGCCAATGTGAATGGAACGTATACACCAACGTTCACTGTCGGTGAGTGCACTCTAACAATTTTCGACCACACGCGAATCCGAACTATGGACGCGTGAGGAGTGGACTAGCCGATGGCAGGACTGACCAGACCGAAGTTCAGTATGCTTACTGCTGCAAAAAAGTCCCGAAACCGAACAACGGATGCTCCACGTGCAAGATCTACCAAGGAAGTTTGGTTGAGATTGTGGACAAGCCTGTCTGCAAACGAACGTAAGATGTAGACTATCCTATTGATCCAAGCGTTTTCAAGATCAAGCGGTCTAACGTACAAAACGATACGAAGCATAGGGTCTCAAGTAGGTCGAATAATGTCGGGCTGCCTAAACCTCAGCAGGAGAAAAGGTAGGCTATCTTGAAGCTACTAGCAATACGGAAACTGCAAGATTCAACAAACTTTCAAGCGGACAAGTAAGATCGTATTCGATGCTATCGGAGATTTTCAACATCAGAATTACTACTGACAGTAGTGCATCCGCAGCCGATGTTGAGATTTTATCGGCATAAAGCAGTGTAACAAAATGTGAAATCGAGCTATTTAAATGGCGTGGAAACGAGCAAGTGAAGCGTGCTCTAAATGGAACAGTCGTGTGCCAGCGAGTTACACCTTTAAAAACAATCCCACCACGCCAGGGTAATTAACCATGGAGTCACACGCGATAGGGTGAACATGTTTGGCTCCCTTGGTGGTTTGTCGAGTTGAACAAGGATTAACCATTAGAGTATCAATTGCTTCAAAATGGACAAATCGATGACGGAGACTCTGCAAACAATTTAGGACCTACGAAGAAAGTCATTTGGTTTGCACGCTAACGGTAAACGCCATCCACCGAATGAGGTCTCAAAACAGGACGATCGTAGTGGAAAAGTGATTGCCACGACTGGTGAGAAGCAGATCCTTGAGTAAAGAGCACCACTTGGAGGTCAAGAGGCATCGGAGCGGAATGCGATGCAACAGGCCTTAGGTGCGGATAAGCCGACAGTTGCGCTATGGTAATGCACCTGCTCACAAATCGGTCCGTATCAATGACGATATGTGGAAACACGAGGTGGGTTTCTTTTCGAAATAGTCCCATGCTCCCCCATTGGGTCCCGTAGTATTTTTATTCTCACAGTGGAAGTCCGATTTTAAAGGCTAGTAACTCAGAATAGAAGAAAATTTACTACAAGACCAACGTAAAATCCATCAAAAGCCCAGGGTTGAGGAAATTGTTAGGAGCGACGAGTCGATGACGAGAAGAACGAAAGTCAGACTAAATTGTAAGCAAAAGAATAAATTTAGGTCTTTTGCATCCAATGAAGGCTAGGTAGATAAAAAATTAGAATACCTACAAATTCTTGAGAATACAAACAGGATGGAGACTAACTGCTCTGAAAGCCTTGATTGTTTGTATTGAAATGGTAAGCATGCCTATATTCCGCACGCAACACGTTGTCATAGAAAATGTCCAAAAGATACATAGACAAGATAGTATTTACGGGATAGTTCCCATAAAATAGCATGCTGCAAGTGGAAAAAGATTTTGGAACAAGGTCTAAGTATGTTCGGCATTGCCCCGTTTTGTTAATCGCCGTTATCGCATACACGTCCTCGGAAAAAAGGGCAAATTAGAGTGCCTAGCTATGCCGATCGGACACGCACACAGTATGCCAGAGGATGAAGCAAACGATCAGCACCCGTTAACTGACTCGGACATGATATGAAAAACAGGCAATACTCGCGATTCCTTGTACACTGAGTACACGCACTTGCTTCTCCGTATTGCGCACTTAAGTGGCCATTGCTGAATATTGTTCACTCTTCAAGTAACTACCATTCACATCTCCACCATGCTAGTCAGCCAGTCGCCTGACTGGACACTGTAACTCAACTACAGTGCACCATTTGACAAAAGATGACTAACGTGGTCCGTGAGAAAATGCCCCAAAAAGAGTGGTGCACTCGTTACAAGACGGCTTAAACTCCCGTAAAAGGCTGTATCGATAAGCCGGGGTACTGATGTTTTAAAATGCCTGTCCATCTTGGCTGAACGCCACTGGTAATATTTTGTACCAAGCCCTTTGTGAGGTAAACTAACTAATAATAAACCACCGTCTCCACGGGGCTAGATATCAAATAGCATGGACTGAATCACCGACAATTTGCATTGTGAGGGAGTCCATAACACTGTTGGATTGTGTACCCATGAGTCTCTACACGCGCGTCTCCACATTCCTTCTTGTAAAAAAACGACTCATCAGTCCACTTTCCACATCACAAATGGTTGAGCAGAATGCCAAGTCGATGGACCTGGGCTGAGCAGAATGAAGTGTTGACTGGTTGAATGAGGGATACTCAGTAGAGATCGAGTAACTGATCGGTACTGAGAAGTAGGTAATGATAAAAATTACTCCGCTTACTCTGGATAGACATAACCATTTTCTCTTTGTATCGTGGCACGTTTGCCCCTCATGTGGTCATCGCGTAGACATATCTTTGCTAACGGATCCTAGTATGGATTTAAAATGTCACAATAAACTGTTCACTACTCAGAGTGTTATTTTTAAACTTTTATAAGTACATATATACGCTGTGGACACATGAAGTCACAAACGTGCCACAACACAAAACAAAGGGTATGGATAAGGTAGAAGAAAGTGTAGAAGGATAAAGGAGTCATAACGATGCATACAAAGACCAGCAACACGAGCTTCGTTGATGTCTGCTGTTCGCCATATCAGACAAAAAGTGTTCACTGTCCCCCAGATAAGAAGCCGCAGGAGCTCTCCCGAGGCAAGCTTAAGAGTGAGTGCGTTCCTATTCCGAACCCGTCATGCGCTAACCACTTGTCTGACGTTCCCAGCGCAACAAATCACTCACAAACAAAACGCAGTGTGACAGGCGGCGAGTTGGCATTCGTAAAATGCGGCTAAGCCAACGAGGCCCGTAAGAGGTCAGTATGCTTAAGGGTCGACAGAGTCTATCCGTCCCAAAGACATCGACGAACCCCGTTATTGCTGACACGATGTTCTCACCATACACCGCCAACGCGAGGGACACGTAAGTTCGATAGCAGGGCATAATCCGCGGCATACTGGCGAAAACCGAGAGGTGGACAAACGATGACCTGATGTAAAGAAATAAAATCGTCCAACGAGAGGTTGACCACTGTAGGTGGGTTCATCTCCCCCGCTAGGAACCTCGTGAGTCAGAGTACGTGGCTGAGGATGTCAGGTGGGATGGCGGCTAATCGGGCTAAGTGAAGTGAATGAACCCATCGTTTGGCTGAGTGGTCTGTGAAGAAGCTGTCTCACCAACGACACCTTACTTCTACCTACAGCTCAGTTGTTTGTGTACAAGGAAGAGGTAACCCTATGTTGAATGTTTGAGTGCGAATATGGCTGTTATGTGTTTCGGTCCCCTACCTGTTTTTATTCCTGGATAAAGATTGATTTTTTTCTTAATGGTTATACGGCAATTAAGCATAAGCGAGGACCACTGACGCACTGCTGTCTTTGACGACGGGGGAGAAGGAACGAAATGAGAATGATGTCAGCTGAACAACAGTAAATCGAAGCAGATTAACTGACCCAGTGGTTCCGGAGCACAACCGTCAGTTAGTTGACTAAGGTTGCACATTCCCACCTATGCAAACGACAAGAGGGAGTTTGTCTGGCTCGGGTGCTTTGTGATGTTTCAGTAACTTAACCTCAAATGAGACTTCTGTTTCCAAATATACGGAAACGTAAACAGACCAATTGGCATAAGCCAGGCCCGAAGGCACAGTCGTCAATGGCGCAGGTGGTCAGTTGAATTGCCAATGGAGATGCTCAGCCCAGCGTTGTAAGTTCCGTTGCAGGCTATGAACAGGCTCACCACTGGCTTCGCAGATTACCTCACTCAAACCTGGATTCCTGCTACCAGCTGCTCCGATGAAATGGTGAAGCCTCCAAGAGCCCTTAGTAACAGCGGTTTGTTCCGTCTCGAGAGCACGTCGTATCCATTGGGCTTCGCGATCCCATCATAGCTGCTTCCGCAGTTCAACGCGAGTAGCCTTGTGGGTTAACTTGCACTCGGTGCTGGATGCAATATTCCGGTTCTAGTGATCGCATAGAGACCAGGCAGTTGGAAGTTGAACGAGTAGTGGTGCCACACGAAACAATATCACACTCATACATTGCGTGCCGTATGTGTCCAATGTGCTTCAGTGCCGTCTGGTGGTTGGAGACCTCAACTAGAAGCAAGCGCACATCAGTCAGCGTAAAACGCCTGTGTCCCTGATGGCTGCGATATGTCAACTTGTGGTTGATGAGGAAGTGGCCTCCCATCAAACTGGATAGCGAACTTGGCACATAACAGTGCATTGTCGGAACCCAGCAAGTGCTTTGGACTGGCTTTCCATCTTGGAAACAGCCATGCCATTGATAATCGACGGTTAACTGGTCAATCTTTCCGTGGTTTACTGGGCGATGGAGGACGCCAGAATGCTGAAAATTAGTACTTGCCAGAAACAGACCTTTATCAACCTAGAGCTGCAACAAATGTTCATCGTTGTCTGAATGACGAGTACCGTAAGAGTGTGAACCAACTGAGTACTGCTCATCAGCACTTAGCCCGTTTACTTGAACAGGTGTACAGGTAAGAGTGAAACAGACACCACGCTCTTTGATATCACTTCTATTCCAGCTAACAGATGCCAGCTGTCCCTACCTCCACTTTTGCCCAACGATGTATAAATCATCAAAAACAGTAACATTCACGCCAGAGTTCAAGTGCCCTGTAAGGCCTGCAGTCAAAGTATAGGTAGGTTAGGTAAGTTCTAATCCTGCGGGTAGACACGACTCACAGTTCCTAACCGACAAGTGGCTATTTTCATTGCCGACTGCTAAATTACCTAACTCTTGAGCAAGTAAAGTGAAGGTTTGGTAAAAACGTGTATGGTTTAATGAGATGACAGTCATAAACCCGGAAAAAATCATGTCTTAAACGATTGAATTGATTTGATTTCCGACGAAAAATAATGCCTTCTCACATCTTTGTTGTCTATCCACGGATGTCGCCTGACGTGTGCAATGCCGATTAGTAATCATTTCACGATAACCACAGAGTAAAACTGTTCTGACTATTGCGCCATCAGTGCAACCTTTAAGCTAGTGCTACCAATGGTTCAAGTTAGCGAATTTTCCTGGTTTTAAAAATAAGGGATTCGACTACACTTTTTACGCTTCTGTCAATGATACTACATCTTACTAAATACAAGAGACCGATCAATGAGTCTCACAAACCCTCTGATAACTGCAAATACTAATATGTACAAAGCTGTTGTGCAATGTTGTGCAATGCCCGTCCACGGATGAAGCTTCAGCTACCCATAATTGGATGCAGTAGACATCTGTAATCAATTATCTTGAAAACAGCTGAAACCAAGATGATGGAAGCCGATTAAGATTCAAACCAATCAAATTTAATTCCAGCGGTGGATGCGCGCTGAATAAATGTGCACAAAAAGAAGCAAAATCGATTTAATTTTCAAACCAGACACACTGGAGGAAGTCACCATCAGGTATCACGAGAAAATGAAGGTACTCTGTGTGACAAACGAAACACAGAGGGCCAACGACCTGTCGTAGAAATAGAAAACTTAAAACATGAAAAATCTGACGTTCTGAAATAGGATTGTGGCAATTCCAGGCATAACTGTGAAAAGATGCACACACATACGCAAAAAAGAAAGCACGCGAGCAAGCAAGCAAAGTACATACGAGAACCTCAAGGAGGTTAGCAAGAAAAGAAATGTATTTAAAACGACTCAAGAAGACAAACAAAAGACACGGTGCTGCTGAATTTCAGGGGAATTGTAATATTTAAAAAAACCTCTAGACCAGAGAATAGATCATTAGGAAAGCACGAGTACTGAATTAAATGCTCTAAAAACATGACGACCTGCGACCGGATGTTGTTGGATTCTTTTGTGATGGGCATTAAAAACGAAGGGGAAGAAACAAAAGCAACAAGTTACGATCGTAGAATAAATCAGCACGCGCATGCACACACACACACCAACGTAATGGAAGACCACCGCGATCGTGGTGAAGCGAGTAACAGACTGTAGACTGTCTGAAACCATTGAACCTCAGGTGGTGATCGATGAGTTAGCTAGTCAGAGAACAAATCAACACAGAACGCAACAAAGTGAATGCGAACGATTTGTTTGCCAGTGCTCACCTGACGATCAACACGCAAACTATAGTTCCCTAATCGGAGAATGAGGAGAGTCGAGTTTATCGATGAACATCAAAGTCCTCAAAATCCGTGTGTGTACATGTGTATACACGAGAAATGAAAACACGAAGCGTAGGGAAGAAAACAGAAATAAATCAGGGCGAAAGGGCAGAGAAATGAGGCACAGAAATGTCGCCAATAAGTACCAAGATTGCCGACCAAGTTATTTACAAATTACTGCGTCCGAATGATTGCTGGATAAGTATAACGCACGGGACGTTCGACAGCGGGAGACACCGTAAACTAGGTCATCTGGTTATGGTTAACAGGGTTTATAAGAGAAGGAAGCAGAGAATGAACATGACCTAATCGATACGATGAAAAGTGTCTAGCAGAATCATGCACGCAGGAAATATGGAAAATGTCCACCAGTCTACAAGTTCGTTAAATGGTCCCTTCCACTCTGGCACAGAAACAAGCACGGTTTGGTGGGATGTACTGCATATGATCTCCAGCAGTCACAAACGTGCTTCTGGTGGTTTCCGTGTACCGGAACGCAGAGACATGCAGGGAGGTTGAGTACATGCAGGCGATTAGGTGAATTACAATTTGCATGGTGACAAACACACATGCTCAAGGCGTGGGATGCAGATAGGCAGACCGGTAAAGGACAAACAGGGGGGTAGAGACATCCATTCGTCTACCGATCTAGCCCTGCCGCGTCTGCTGCTATATTCGGCCACAGTGCGTGTGAATCAGATGAAGGACAGAAGGGGTTGATGTGATAGTCGTGGTCAGGAAAAGGGCAAACAATGGTGAATTGATGAAGATGACGCTTCCAGTCTGTAGGTCAAAGTACGGAGCATTTCCATGTGCGCTTGTGTCGACCGCTGTTTGAATTCTTCAAGTCCTGGTTGGGTGGGCCAGCAATCTCCTGTAAGAATGGAGACAGGGGAAAGGAAACACAAGAATAATAGGCGGACAGTCTTCAATAGCATTGATCGAGAACCGCTGGACCAAACTACACAGTATCGGCAACGAAGTACCTTAATTCTTCCTCCTTATAGGCCAAAATGGAATTAATCATATTCGCGACGGACAAAGTACCGTCGAGCTATATACATTAATCAGACAGAAATGACTGAGGAAGAAAGTAAAGGAATGAGAAGCCGCGAATTCCGTCCCAATTAGCAGATTCCCTATTAAATCAAGGGATACAAAACCTGGCACAAGAACTTGTACAAAGCCTATCAGCAGTGGATGAGCTTATGGTGGGTGTCGTCAGCAACTTTTTCCGGTAAACGGATTCATGCAAGTCGAAACAGAATCGCAGTATAAGTTGACTACGGGGTCATGATATGAAGAGACTATCGGTAGCACCCGAGCAGTACAGTAGGACGAATAACCTGGACTGTGAACCGACAAAAGGCCCAGATAGAACAGAAATTACGGGGCTATGAAGAACATATGGCAAACGTAATGATGGTGATGACACAGTAGGACAGATGATTTACTCGAAGACAAAGCTAGAGCACCTAATCATTTAAACCAAGCTTTAAGACAACAGGGAAAAAGTACTTATCATCAGGAAATCAACCATAAAAGCAAACGAGTTCAAACGACAAGAGCCCAATCCGGAAGAAAGGCAAAGATCCAGAAAGAGATGTAGTAACATTACCTTCATATAAACGCAGGTAGGACTACGTCAGGCGTAAGTGCTTTTTGGATGACTGCCACTTTGATTGTGACACGATCGCGCCTTGACTTTTAACAAAAGGTTGGAACTGACGACCATGACAACACATTTGGTTACAACACACAGCAGCAGTGCCAAAAGTTACAATTAAATAGGCAAGCTGATGGCACTTTTCAAAACGCAAAACGTTTGCTTGTCTTACATAGTTGGTGGTGCTCAGATGGAGATACGTGCGTGTGAGCGCCAATCAAAACCAAATAGTACGCAGTAAGACGGACTGGTTAGAGTGGACCCAACTAAACAAAAATGAACGGACATACTCAGTCGCAATAGGACAGACTGAAACAGGTTCCTGAGGGGTCTGTTGTGTTGAGCAGCTGCACCAGTAAGTGATTGAAGGTATCGATGTCGAGTTAGAAACGATGCGCTGTCAATCGCAGAGACGTACTCTATCAGCTTGGCATTTAATACGGTTAGTACTTATGAAGGGATATGTATTTTGCAGTTTGACATAATGCACGGCGGGGAGTGCAGTAAGAACTAATCAAGCCAACCTCCTTCTGCTGAGTCACCTAATCAACTGTTAACAAAGTACCAAAACAACACATAGGATCACACAAAAAGTTGGTGAAAACTTGGCAAAGGACAACTCACCATATTTCGCTCCATTTTGGCTTTGATATCGCCAGCCAGCAGTCTAAATGCTTCGTCCACACTAGCTCCTGATTTGGCACTGGTTTCCAAAAACCGAATGGAGAAAGAATCGGCGAGCTAAAATGTGGGTTAGTGAACAGATGAAGGCTGGTGTGTTCAGAGTCAAGTAGATTGACCAAATGAGTGTCAGATAGTGTGGGTATATAAAGCATCCAGTTGTTACACATAATCCCTATTGACCTCCCAATTTTAAACGTCATGGAACACAAGGAAATCTACTGCAAGATAAAAGTCTGATAATGAACAGCAAATTGGTTGCAACTGACTGTCAATTGTGCAAACATTCGTTAGACTCCCAGTGAGTTCCAAAGCCCCTATATGGGCTTTAACAATGTCATATGAGCTAACCGACATGAGCCAGCAAGCTGAATAATATAAAACACTAATCGACGTGCAATCCGAAACTATGAGCTAGTTTACCTGGTTGGTATTCAAATAGCTTAACAGATGAGACAACCAATGAAGTTATAGATAAGAAACGTGTCCGCAGCTGCAACCCACCGCAAGCAGACTACAGACCCTTGGTGAGTCACTTATGAGTAAAACCTTCTGAACCAACGTTATACATACCAAAGAGATGTTAACCAATGTAACGTCTACCTTCAAGGTCCAGTCTCCAAAATATTACATGTGCGGAGTGAAAGCAGCACGCGAACAATAGGGTTTACTAGTTTTTAAACTAGGTATTTCTACCATGCCGATAAACCTGTTGATCTGGATAGATATTTTCGTGATTCGGACGGTTTGCGAATATCAGCTCAACGCCTGCCGTATCGTACGACTCAGGTTAGCCCCAGAGCGTAGACCATGTACACGAGGAATGCAAACTCCATCGTCAAGGGCTTTATCGCCTTCAACGGTGTGTGATAATAATGTCATACATGAACCGGCTAAAAGAACCTTGGGCAACGATTACTGGAAAGGAGAACAAATGGGAACATGTGTTCTTGATGGCCGACCACACAAAAACTCTCAGGAAATAGAAGGTGGGATTCATGGTGCGGAAAAGTCCCAGGGCCAATTAAAATACCAAGTCCACGTCCTATTCGTATTATCCAGCGACTCGAGGACTTGGTCCATTCACGAAGACGTCACTATTCATAGTGCATTTGGCCTCAGCTGTCTTGGTCAGTTATTTCGGACTAAATGAGGTGAACACGCGTTCACCAAATAGATGCAGATGCAACCATACAGCTATTAATTGAAAAAGCGAAAAAGCACGAACGCATTGGATACTTGGTTGAGGAAGATGTGTAGGCCACTAGCCAAATTAAGCGGTGTATTGGTAACAAACTGTCGACCAGTCTTAACCAAATACATCATAACGAGCTCCTCTAACAATCAAAGAAAACAAGCTAGTCTCTGTTGGTTAAAGCGTCGCTGCAAAATTATGGAAGGTGAGCATTCCGAATAGGAGTGTTCCCCTAAACTTCAAACCAGTGATTCGGCTAACGGATGTAAAAAGGTTGATGATAAAATAACACCGTTAACAATCAATAATCTGATTTTAGGAAAACCCCGCAAACCGCCAAGAAGGCGATGAGGCCAAGTAGAACTACGCTGAGTACGAATGGTGCAACTTGCCTAAACTAATCAGCTTTGTGCTGAAAATAGCGACCATCATAGGAGACAGCGATGATGGGAACAATTCATAAAATTAACAGGACTTGACCTAAGAGTTGCCCTGTAAACCATTCGTATGAGTGGCAAACATTTGACAAGGGAAGATCACAAATACGATTAGGAATGATTTCATTCATCGTCATCATTATTACTATCATAGCAGCCGACAACCTGACCAAAAGGTATCGTGCATTAGGCCGCTGACCACCTCAACGGTGATGTGCTGTATCCTAGAGGAGAACGTTACTAGGGTTGAAAAGTAATTAAAGAAAACTGAGCGGAAAAACTAGAAACGGTATGGATGCAGGTAGGCCAGTGACTGCGGCGCACCACCATCTCGGATAACGTTTCTAACCAGCGATTCGAGTCATCACGAGGAACCCAGCTAGGTAGGCGACACGTACCCACTATGATCAATGTGCCCACTGTGCTCAGGGTCTTCATCTTTCATGACCACGCTTTCGCTTGACTACCACGTGGTTTCATCCAACTGTTGGTGAGTTCAGTATACAATGTCCGGTGCGGTAAACGCTCACCTAGCATACAAAGGACATCACCCAACCACTACAGGCTGTGCAACGCTGCTAGTTGACCAACTGATCGCGTATCCGGAGAATTCAACAATACGCACAAGCGAACAGCTGCACTGCACACACAATCACTCCACTCGGTGTAGGCTAGTTGGTGGAGACAACAATGGTCAATTACAGTAATTCTGTTGATTTCTTAGTTGTGAACAGGCCACGCTTCCAAACCATAGAGCAAAACGGAACACACAAGTATTATATACCCTCCTCATCAGCGACAATCGAACGTCTTTCCGACGCCACAGATGATGCAGGTTGACAAAGACAATTCGCGCTTTTGCTATCCTCGTTTATATCTCATCAACTGACTAGATAATGCTACCCAAGTATTTGAAGGCGTCTACAGCCTCAAGCACATTAACTGAAACAATGTGCGTAGGTGTGGAAATGCCCCAGTCTTAAAGCAGCAACTCGCAGTTTGAAGATGCGAAGCGCAATCCGCACAAACCAACACGGCGACTACCTTGCCCAAAATGGTCTGCATGTCTTCGACAGATGGGATGAGTAAAACAATGTTGCCCGCATACTCCAGGTTGGTCAACCTAGCTTCAGGAAGAAGCTCAACACCAAGCTCATTAGATTCTTCGAATATACCTTCCAAATTGTTGTCCATAATAATGCTGAACAGGCAGGGAGGAAATCGGACACCCTTGACGCACACCACTAGAAGTGAGCAACGCTCGAGATAGTTATCCAGTGAGCATACAGTGGTCTCAACAGATTCATGTATTTCCCCAGGGACTCTCTTGTGAAGGAGGCAGTTTCGGTGGATGCTACGATCAACTGAACCGAAAGTAGCCCTTAGGTCTAGAAACAGCACGACCGTCGACTGTCTATATGAGTGTCGGTGTCTCCAGATCTGTTGCGGGAAGAAATGTTGTAAACATGTCTTCGACCGGATCGGAGTCATGCCTGTTCTTTGTGTAGCTGACTTTCTCTAAGCTACGCGCTATGCACTATGCAGTCAGATTTTGAGCAAATGAAGGGCTTAGAACAATCTACCGCCAATGTTTACTTTCTCCACTGCAGTGGACAAGACTGTGTTGTTACTGACCTTCAACTTAGTAGTTCACAATCTTCTACCCCCGACTTCACGGTGTATCGCCAACACTGACATGGAATATCTTATGGGGAAGGGGATTGCACAATCAAGCAATGCTAGTGACACTGCTTGGCTTGACGACAACATGCAGGTAGTCCACGGCATATAAGGCCGCTTGGCAATTTACAAGACCATTCACCCCCTAACGGCTGTCAGCTTGATCCGAAGGCACTGTTGTTCGAGCCACTGCTCGCCGCAACGGTGAGGCGGAGTAACGGAGAATGAGCAAAGTATGGGGAAAAAGATCGGAGGGATGAAACAAAGCTAAACTGGGGGACTAGAAATGTAGTCAAAGCAAACATATCACTGACTGCGGCACGCTCTCATTTCGGATGAAGTTTCTAACAGACGACTTCAGTAATTGCTAGCTTCCAAGCCGAGTAGACGGCGACTATCCAGTCTGTTCACTCTAAGATAACTATGATAACCACGTCGTTGCTTGACCGCCGGGCGGTCCTATTCAAATACTAGAGGTTTCAGTGTATGATATCCGGAGAGGTAGATGTTCAGTGACATGTGGAGTGTTTGACCCAAACATCGCAAGCCGCGCAACCTGATTGGTGAACCAACTGAACGTGTAATCCGGGTCACCCAGTACAGTTTGGCGAACGATCGCGTTGTGCAGGCGGTCACTTCATTTGAGGTAGGCCAAATGAAAGGGGCAACGAGGGCCAAACCCAAGTCTGGTTAAATGTTAGCTACGAACATGTCACGTTTCCAGACCACAGAGTAAAAGAGAACGCACACAACCATTATGCACCCTTCATCACAACGACAAACAGAGGTCATCTAAAAAAATCATGCAGATTGGCCGCTGCCTTTGCTATTTTCGCCGATGTCTCACAAGCAACAACACCAGCTGAAAAGATGACGCAACCCAAGTATGTGAAATAGTCCACAATCTCAAGTTGACAGCCCGTAATAAAGAATACGAGAGCTGGAGTGTTCCGGTACTGAAGGAGCATGCTGCATTTTGAAGGTCCGGTCATCCATATTGTTTACCATGGCATGCATGCTCTTGGCAGATCGGCTAGGCAAAATAAAGACTCGATACATTCCACACTGGTCAGCTTAGTGTCAGGAGGAAACTTGATACCAAGCTGATCGAGCGCGCCTTCCAGAGTGTTGTCTACAACGAAACTGAACAAAAAGAAAGAGATGGAACAACCTCGGCGAACACCACTAAGGGTGATGGTGATTTAGCGAACAGTCTGTTTTTGGTTATTCATCATCGGGCCAACCACACAACACTTTATATCATCATGGTTGTCAAGTGGGCAAAATCAAAAGCAATTTGCCACATAATTACGTCAAACGGTTCTGAACTGGGGGACAAACAGGTGACCAAATTGACCTCTGTAGGTGCTGAGTGAGTATCGGAATGTCATGGTAACGTGGGACATGGACAACTCTTTTCTGGACGCAACTGTGGATTGCACGACCGAATTCCAGTTGCATCCGCGGTGTCAAGAGTACGAATTATGAATCATTTAGATCAACGACTGACGAAGCGATAAATGGGCTGAAAAGTCGCTTCCATTTGGTCAACGCGGCCTGCCGGAATTGTATTCGAAACGGACTTCACTTCGCCTTTAATCAGCCATGTGAGTTGTTCAAGTATCCTCTGAGAAGGGCGTCTGCTTGTGCGACCATGTGACTTGCTGTGTACAGCGTGCGAAAAAGTGAGCTCAAAATGGGCAACGTACTTTTGAGGTGTACATAAACTACCGGGTTCAATCTGAATGAGATACGCAGTTGCATTACACTGTGGGTATCTTTATTTATGTTACTTGTTCTACTCAACCAGCTCTTGATTTTGCTCGCATGGCAGCCGTAATGACAGTGTTATGTAACTGGCCCGATGATGAATAGTCGTTTTTCAGGCCACCTTCACTTCTGATAAACATGCCAGGGTTATTCGAAACCACCAGAAGTGGTGAACAACCGAAACAGCTGCCCATAAATCTTTACCCTGTAAGCAGAGTGAACGTGTAACAACCTTAACGGATTTAAGTGTTTCTTTGGAACTCTTTTGTGAAGAAGACAGTGTCAAAGAACTTTAAGAGCAATCGAAGACAGTCTTTAAGACATAAACTGCCACCATCGACTGCATAGGAGTGTTGAATTCCCAAGACCCGCTGCATGACAAAAATAAGGGCAACGATTGCTGCTCACGCAGTGATCCGCTTTTCCTTCCCGATCATTTTGGCAGTAACGGAACCATTTTTGCAGCACAACTGTCACTTTGGTCGACCGTGATCAAGGCAAGGAATTCACCCTAGAGAACGAGCAAGTCGAATATTTACTGAAAATCTTTTCTAATGGTTGAGGTGAGAAACGTAGGCTTCACCTCAATCTGACAATACAAATTATCCGACGTTGGTTGGACAAGGAAGTCCGCACATATAAGTGTTCAGCTTCCAAGCCATTGGTGCACTGGACAATAACGTATGGAACAAACTTACGACCCACGTCGAAACTGACGCCAGAATGTCACCCTCTGCCTAGACTCATCTTGAGCATATTCTTTTGTATTGACTTGGTAGACAACAAGAAAGTAAAACGGTTCAGGTGAGTAACTGTGAAATTCTTGCGATTAATGTGGTAATCGGCTAGAAAACACGGAGATACATTGAGTCCCGACCTATACTGCTACCTTGACGAGGTGGTCGGGCTTGTGTACTGTTTCGATCCGACGGGCTATGCTGACTAGGACTCCAGTCCTTCTAGATGCAACCTTGTCAGACAGGCCAAAGGGGAGCAGTCAGACGAAAAGCAGTTACACTCATAGGATTGTATGTTGCACTACTGACCGCGTAGGAGTGCCTAGGTAGTGAGGCATGATCCTATGGGCATATAGCAGAACTGTTTTTATAGTTGCGGCACTGCTGTCTTCCGTATCAGGAAGAAGTGGGTTAGAAAAGGTACCCTCAAACAAAGAGCACTCCGATCGCCCAACGGTTGACCGTGACCGCCGGCGTATTATCCAATACGGCCGAAAAACATCGAATATCTCTCAAAAGCCCGATGTAGCTTCGAGTACATCCGCTGCGCGCAGCAGTGTTCAGAATCAGACATAATTGTCTTATTCACTGCGCCATCGGGCTAGGCAAGCCCCTCACTGCCAAGTGAGTCAGACTCTTGAGTCATTGGCTCCGGGTATGGTCCCCCAAGAAAACTGTATATCCTGTTGTCTCGCAGGTCAGACTTTCGAGTCAGAGACTCGGGGTGGGTTCCCTCAAATCAACCCTCTTCCGCGGGATAAACGACCGGGAAGTGTCAAAAGTTATCGTTCTCTCGACAGTGACATCACTAATCGATCACGACTTTCTCCTACTGCTTTACCCCCAATTTCTTCTGCCTTCCATATGCCTCCGGGCGAAATACTACTACAGCTGTGCGCATCCCACGGTCCATATATTTCGAGCACTGCATTCCAACACAGGAAGAAGCACTGTGTTACTTGGAGACCTCCGTGTGCTTCTCAGCCGTGGACGCAGTTGGATCATATAGCAGTTAGTTACAGGTGGCGCCACT
>QNGE01000261.1:251389-267742 GCA_008508345.1 Paragonimus westermani
GATGATGATGATGATGATGATGATGATGATGATGATGATGATGATGATGATGATGATGATGATGATGATGATGATGATGATGATGATGATGATGATGATGATGATGATGGTACATTGAGTTACTTCAGGTTCTTTAATCTCGCCCGAAAAGTTGCAGCTGTCAATATTTGTGAATTCCATGGGGCAATTTTATGGTGATAAACGATTTTCATATAGTTTTCCCTTTCTGGTTGCAATGAGTCATTTTCAACAGGTTATCCTGGTTAATTATGTCAATGCCGTTTGCGTGACCGTTTGGCAGTAAGGAATTTCAACTTCCTTGATAAACAGATTGGGAATAACACAAATTGCTCGTAACGTTGTGTTATTCCCAATCTGTTTATCAATAACATGTTAAACACGGCGCCCAAACCGTTCAATTTCATTTGTACTAAATTTGGTGCGGATATCTTACAATTTCAACTTCCAATCAACTTTTCTCAAAGTCACTTTTCATTATGTCCCCGTGGATGTGGTCAAGTGAAAGCCAGCATCCACATGGCCCTGAGATAAATAAAACGTATAACCAACTTTCGCGATCACATGGTCACTGATGTAAACAGCACGTAAAACACACTGTTTAACACTCTTAGAACGGGGGTTTAATCGTGAGCTCTGTGAAAGAAGGCTTTTAACAAATGATATGTATGGCGTTTATAGATTTAACATTCAAGTCTAATGAGATATTTGAGAAGAGACCTGATTGCGAAAAATCTGGACTTCGGTTAGATTCGAATCAACGACAGAAACAACATACCCAGAAGCGGGAAATGATCTACCAGCTCAGCTACGAAGCCACATCGAAAACCTTAAATTTCGAGAGCCAAAAAGATACATGAATGTAACGGATTTTTCCGGAGACCAATTGATATCTCTGAACGCTGTCATGATTTGTAAACGAAACTATAAAAACAAATGGTGTTCATTAAATAATCGCACTTACGGTTTCACGTAACTTACGCAGATGTGGACGAAAATGCAATTAATTCAGGAAGATTTATGAACTATGCAAAATGTATGCAAAAAAACTGAGAATGTTTTAATAGAAGACTGCGGGGAAGCTATTCTGATTTTCCCTTACTACTCAACAGATCAGCATTCCCTACTGAAATAGGTGATACGATTGATGCCGGAAGTTACAGTTTCTTATACTAAACAGTCCAACCTTAGGTGGTCTGGGGAGCCGTTTAACATATCCACGCTGGAATATCACCTTAGGACATGGAATATGTACAAAAAGCGATGGAACATAGTATATTCTCCAACGGGAACATAATAAAAGTTAGAGTGGATGAAGAGTCAATAATCCAACAGTTGTGGGAAGTTCTCAAGGGCGTAGAAGTATATGGTGTTAGTGTTAGTGATAATGTTCGACTGACCTTACAATTTCTTGAACAAGAACCACTCAAATTTGCAGTGAGATTACGTACAGCTTATCATGAAACCATATTATGTACCATGAATATTATCCCGTGGAATGGGCAGGATTTATTACGAAATTCAAATCAATTATTGGAACAAAGCCATAATTTCTGACTGGAGACTATATGAATTATCTAAATGATAAATTTCGCCAGTGAACATCCGGAAGAAAGTGAACATAAGGAAGCATAAGGAGAGCATGGCTTTTAGGCACAGTGCGGCTAAAATCAGCACGAGTTGCGACACAGATTGTAAGCACAGCGGTCTAGCCCGTAATCTGGACTCAAACCCAACATCTTAATTGGCGGACGAAAGCAGTCATCATTGAACAATATGGAATGACGTGCGCGTGTGACAGCAAACAGCTAACTGAGACAAATCGAGCGACAGTTATTTATTTAAAAATTGCCAGGCATTTGCGTTATTATTACAAAATCCTTGCAGTTCATCAACACAGGAAGTCGAACAGTGCAAGCAGGTGGCATATGAAAGACAGCAAACGTCAATACTGATGTCGCGCCCCAGCAACGGTCACATTGTGGTGACAAGTGTGGTAGCGACATGCTAAGAAAGGTTAAGACAACTCCAGGGTAACTGTCTTGGAAACGATAACAAAACCACAAGACATCATGGAAGTTGTAAAATATCCGCACAAAATTTAATACGAATGAAGTTGAACAGCTTGGGCGTCGTGTTTAACATGCTATTGATATACAGATTGAGAATAACACAACGTTACGAGCAAGTTGTAACAAGTTGTGATTTCGATTACAACACTCTTGAGGAATGCCACCCGGCGGTGATTGAAACGTAGTGTTACAACTTGCTCGTAACGTTGTGTTATTCTCAATCTGTTTATCATCATAGAAGTTGTTTGAAAGCTAGCGAGTATTGGCACGTATAACAATACCGAGCGTGCTGGAAACAAGAGGTCGAAATTTCCTGCCACTTTTCAGTCTTTCTGATCGATGAAGTATTTATGAAAATCAACGAGAGACAACGCCAGACTTTTCAAACTTGCTTGAAAATAACCACCACGACATTGTATCTAGCCCATAGATGACAAAGAACTGGACTGCAAGTGAACCCAGATTAGGACAGAACTGGTGTTTGTACTGTGAAGTGCTCATCAATATTAATAGTATGGATTGGTATACTGGTGTCGTGAAGAACGCTTGGTCTTCGACAACACAGAGAATAAAATGGTCAATTTGTGCAAAGAGGACAGCTTCTTTGGGATTTTGTGATTAAGAAGTGGATCTGGATTGCTGTCAGGTTGCTCACAAACGGCATTTGGTTTCATGCGGCTAGTACATGAATATAGATAACAAGTGGACATTAGATCACCTGGAAAGTTCTTACATTTCTCGTAGTGACTGTCAGTCACAAATAGATGGGTGTTACACATTATCATGCTTGCCACAATTTCGCGTTTTCTCATGTGTATACGAAAGCATTTGACCACACGCTTTCCATATATTTTAGCTGTATAATTACATGAAAAAAAACAGAATTTGGACTTGTTCACTCAGAGCTTAAACTCGAATTTGAAGCTAGAGAGGCAGTTGAAAACATACAACCAACTTTTAGCAGAGACAAAAAAAGGCAGGCAATGGTTTGCGAGATTCACATCCGAAAATGCGACTCACGAAAACTTTCCACGTAGTGGTCGTTCAGGACTAACCCGTGGAAACAACGATACATCGCCTAGATCATCACTTGAAAGAAGCAGTGAAATCTAACAAGACTTGCTTAGAACTGACTCGACGGCATGGTGGTTCACCCAACACCGTGCGGAACTACTTCAGTGCAACAAGAAAAAGGGAAGGCTTCACCGATAGCTACCACATGAACTGACGGGGATTCAGATAGGTACATTTGGAGGTATGTACCTAGTTGCCTTTACGAAATAAACATTAATCTTTTCTACTATACGTTATTACTTGTGGTTAAAAATGAATTTTGTACGATGACAGGAGGTCTATACAGTGGCTTGAGAAAAAGGAATTTCTTTGAACGATACCAAAGCGTGACCTTCGACCGAAGACCATGAGTGCTGTTTGGTGATCCCCTATCGGATTAATTTACTGAACCCTTCTGCGACCTGTAGTGAATTTCGAGTGGTTCACTAGAAATTGTCCATGCAGTAACCAGTGCTGACCAATAGGACGTTGAATACAAGTTTTATTAACTGTACGTTGCAAAAATGATCCTTCAAGAATTGTTGCGGCCGAGCACAAAGGCCTCATCTTATCCCCATACACTGGCCGGATCACCGAACAAAGGATCAATACGTTCCCATCTTCTCGAGTGCCTTCGGTTTCGAAAATGAAGTGACAGTGAAATTGGCCCTGGAAAGTCATTGACTTGTAAAAATACTAGATTTTATAAAGGCGACATGGATACACTTAGATCACGCTAGCGAAAGTTTGCTGTGCTTAATTCGTATAAAAGTTATAAGGTTCACATTAGTTGCACCTGATATACGATATGTATAGTCGAATCAAGCACCAAGTATGATCAAAACTGTACAACCAACAACTCTCTCTATCCGCCTATCACAGAGAAGGACGATCAACCACCGCTGATGGATATAAACGGTGCTACAAGAAAAGACAGGCGTTCAATTCGAAGAGTTTAGACTGTGAATCCTGTTGCATGAGGTTACACGTCTGTCAGATGTATGCACCTAAATGTTAAACGGCTGAACTTAGATATACGTTCATTCTGTAATGAGGTTCCAACCTACCCTTTCTATTGCTTCCTGATTAGGGTACGCTCTTTTCTCCATGGTTCTATAGCAGTGAAACACCGGTGTGCATCACTGACGTATTGCAGTCCACAGACTGTAAAGATGACGGTGATGGTAATGACGATGACGATAGTTAAGATGGTTACACATCGGCTGGGCATTGCTAGACAGCTCACAAATACAATCACGATATGAAGAAGAGTTTTCCTAATTGATAAACAGATTGGGAATAACACAACGTTACGAACAAGTTGTGATACTCTACGTTTCAACCACCTCGGGTGGCCTTCCTCCTAAGTTTTGAGATTAGGAAGCGCAATCACGCCACTATCACGTTGCTATTTTTCGATGCATGATGGTCTGCTTCGGACAAGGTAGACGGAGACAAGCGAGACAGTTGGCACGTGAACCCGTGATAAAAAGGGCAAGTGGATGATGAGCGTGTCACAAAACTTGCAGAATAACCTGACTTCAAAAACTTCAGTAGATGTGCATTTATTCAACAAAAGGTGGAGAAAAAATGATGGGAAAACAGTGCAATCACTAATGGAAAACTCACTTCTTGACCCTCTTCTCGGGTCACTTCCCGTTGTTCGACGGCATCTGATTTGTTTCCAAGTAACATTTTCTCTACACTAGAGTTGGCATGCTATAAAAAATGTGACAATACAATGTGACAAGATAAGATAAAACGTTACGGCTGTTTCATTTTCATATCGGTGTTCAGTGTATACGGTGCTTCCCCCTGATATGCACCGCTTCTCTACAGCAGCCATTTTTGTGGAAACGACGCACAATTTACAGAAAACGCCCTCACGGTGGTCGCTTTTTAATGTGCATTACAGCGACTACTCCTATAATATTTCGCCCCAGCTTTACTGCTGTGTTCACTTTGCCGTCAAGTTAATGGAACATGGAGGTCACAGCTTTAGCTGGAATCATTTCAGACTATACGGGAACAAAAATGAAGCTAGTCACCTAAAAGAGTGGGGGAATACTAACGGCTCTTAGAACAGGAAGCCTCAGTGAACCAATCATTAATTAGTGTTCAGTTTGGTCCAATTCTTAGTTTGACCCTCCAAAAGCACTGTAATAACAATGCTCGGGCAAGCCCCACTTTCTGTAAGAAACCATTTTTAAGATAATCACGAGTAAAAAATTTCAACCTTTGTGTCATCATTACGTAAAACCGATTCTGCAGCCCTAGGTTCAGTTTAGTATTGACTAACGCAGACTTTTCCGCTGAACCAACTTCTGCGGTTCAAATCGAGGTCATAAACTAACTATAAATACTGGTCTGTTTTTGATGCGAATACACAGCTTTCTGTTGTCTTCATGAGGTTATGGCTCATGCGTATCCGTATTTCGTGGCGTCATTCAACGTTTCACTTCGATCGACGTGGTCATAACAATTAGACTTCGAGTTGGCCTCGTGGCCTATTGTGAATGACGAGCTGTCATCACCCAGTCTCGTCTAACCTGGACAACAGGAGAGCCGAACACGATAACGACCATATTTACCGTTCGACCATCGATCGCTAAACCGGAGTTGTGTCTGCGCTAATGTCACAATAAGTATGCGCTTCACGACTGATAACAAGGTCGGCTTCGATAGAACCACTACAAAATAGTTTACGCCCAGGTCATACCGAACCGAACCAACCAACCGTACCTGACAGTAACAGAAAGACTGGAAATTACTCGGTTTAGATGGAAACGGAAGGTAAGTGATACACATAGACAGCCGTCCCAACATTACTAAAATGCAAGTACGGAGTGCCTTACACGGAAAAGAAGTACGCTAATGGAACGCGGGAGTTCAGGATAAAACACGATTCCACATTCAAGCCTGCATGCACAGTAAGTCGAACTATCAGGTATATCAGCGGACGGGTAGGTTTGTCTACTTGCACACTGCTCACCGTTTACACGTTAAGATCCACTGTGCTGAGAATGGTGAAGAAAACCAAGGAAATGAAATCAAAATGGAAATCCTAACTGCAAGGCATTCTAATTACCGATTAATTAGATTAGTTGTCGAAAAGAAATACACACCTCCTACAAAGTATTGCAATATCTCCATTATGGTTTGGTTTCACACAAGGAGAAAATAATCGTTAACAAATGAACATCTAGATCGCACGAGAAAGTGGTATCGACAATGCACGGCATATTAACTGTTATTTTATAGCAGACCATGCTAAAAATAACCGCGCACAATCGGGATATGTGCCAAAGTAATGCCTCTCCTCACAGGGTTCACCGGCGTAGAGCAGACGGGTTTGTGGTCATTTAAGTACTAGACTTACCAGAAAAAGTAGGGATACTAGTCAAGAGCTACAATTATCACCATCATCATCATAGACAGCAATAGATCAGTGGTTCACACTAATGCTTAACTGCCACACAACCATGAAGAAAAAGCAAACCCCATATAGGAAGAGAGAAGGAAAAAGAGGGGGACGGGAAGGGACCTAAATACTGAAAATGACTACGTCCATATTCAAACATTCAACATCAAGTGCCTACACCTTGCAAACAAACAACCGAGTTGCAAGTGAGAGTAAGGCGTCATCAGCGAGACAGCTTCCTTACGGCTTTCACTGCTACCGAAATGTGAGATGCAGAAAGTGAATCAACGGACTACGTTTGTACCATAGTAGTAAGCATCTCCAGGAAACACTGTGAATCCTGTCTTAGAGTGGTCCGAATGACCACACAGTATATAACCACTGCTCACTGAATGGTTTTTGGCGGAAACTTTATAGAGAAGTAAAGCTGAGTACTGAAAAACGTTTCGGCAGGTCAAAAAAGCCGACGGCAACCGAACGCCAAATAAAAGTCGTAACTTGCATTAACATCAACACCATTCGGCTTATCATTAAACTCGTTCCTCAGAGTGCAACTCGAAGAGAGACATTCAATTACGAGCGAACTGTTAAAAAATCAAGACCTGAATCAGCTTAGTTATAGATTTAATTGGTCAGAGTAAGAGAAATAGATATCCTCGGCTTACAGCCTGTTTCCCAGTTAGTCCTGTTTACCGGTCTGTCATCGGCTAATTTGTGCTGGTAGTGAGCTAAAGTTGCAGTGGTTTTAGTCGGAGTCCTTTTGACCGGTACCCCACTGATCGATCGCTTGCCTCCAAGCCACTATTACGACCTGCTATTGACATCCCGGCAGAGTATGGGTTATTATATGCCGACAGACTGAGCTTGCCAAACTTTCTTAGCCCTCATTGAGTAACTGACAAGATTATCAAACAAGCCCACTGATTAGACATTGTCCGCAGATGTATGAAGTTCCATAGCACAAGCTACGAAATCCGCAAGAATACCCAGCAAACAAACAATCGCGAACGTCAAAACCAGCAGTGTTGATTTTTCGGTTTTCGACTGAGTCATCCTGATGATGTCATGGCATAAAACACAAAAATTGGTCCTGAAAGGGTTCATCTATCACACAGCTATCAAACAGTCTGCTAGCCGAATGGCGAATAAACCTCATTTAGTCGCGAGTGTCTGCTGAAAGGCTCCATGAACCTATGGATCACGACCCAAACTATCACACAGCATGTGATGAGCTTTGTTTGAGCTTTGTTTGTGGACTGACACCGCTCGATTTCATGCTGTGATCTGACAGATAATATACCAGTCAAGTAAGTGGGTTTGCGCAGCTCAAAGGAGACGATGCTCGTTGATCAGCCGTATGACTGCGGGTTCGAGACCCCGCTAATGTGACTGTTCCTTTGCCATACATTCAATATTTATTTATTATCCTGACAACGATTGCTACTAGAGATTCTCCTTTTTATTACCCAGATATAAGAATTTCATTTCCAAAGTAGCCCACCATTCCGGTAATCAGCCACTACCACCTGCGCGATATATATATATATCGTACAACTAGTCAAGGCCGATTATCCAAACGGAAGGCTAATTTGAAAGTGGAACCTTTATCTCTCGAAGGAATACATATGTATATATACACACTAAGTAGTATATATATATCGCACAGTTGGTCATCCATAAACTTGGTAACCAGATCATGTTTTACCTAAGTTAGTCAGGGCTCTAGCCTTGTGTCCAGGCAGATTCACAGAGCGCCTTGGTTTATGATTCGTATCATGTAACTGACCGGTGAAGGAAGTTGAACAACGGTACCAACGTTCGAGTCAAGATATCCAGGTAGTGAAGTTCAGCAAAGTATTTAAATAACCACTAATTAGCCACCAGCATGATGAGTGATTAGAAGCAGGATTGCAGACCTACTGTAATGTAAGGAGTAAGAATATACATATACCATTTCGGAACAATCAACAATAAGGGGATAGAAGGGCAAGCGGAATGAATGAAATGCACTTATCCTGCAAGAGAAATGCTACATATAGCAGACCACTATTAAGAACACTGAACTAAAATCGGTTTTGTTTAACATATGTACCGGAAGACCTTTCCAAATCCTATTCACACACTACCCAGCAGAAGCAATAAGTAAAATTTTCGCGCTAGACTGGGTATTTGTACTCCAATTAACCTAGCCTCACCGAACCCTCCGCCAAAAACAAAGAACGAGGGAATGTGACAGTCATATTGGCTGTTGGATCGGCATTTCCATCATTAAACCAGGATCGCGGGCGACATGTGTGGAGACTAGGATATGGGCCATTCCGTGAACCACATAGTGGGTACAGTCTACTGACGCAACGTTAACAACGAACCGAATTACAATGTTGATGACCAATCACGCGTTGAAACACAGAACACTTTCCACCGACAAAGTATGAGCTGAATGAGCCAACCTTTTAGGACAATAAAGCTCCTGCACACCGAGCTCGAATAATTCGCCGATTTTATGCACACCGTAGAACGATATTTCAATGGTCACCGCGGTCTTCAGACCCTAGCTGTGTTAAACAGACGTGAGGCCACATGGAATGGAAAGACGGATGAGGGTCCACCATCCTGTTCGCTGTAAGGAATGAAGGTAGCTCTGATGAAAGAATGTTTCATAGGCCTGGTTAAGAGAAATGTCGGTAAGACAAGTGAAAGGTGGGTCAACGAGATGCTGATCAACAGACCACGGACGTGTATAAGCCACCACTCACAGGGGAAAAAATATGTAAGGGTACACATTTGGCGGACAGCATAGTGATGCACGTTTTTAATTGCGACGTGAATTGGTGGACAGTGGTCCATTACGTCTGTAAATGCAGAGGGCGCTAGCTGGGAGCAAATGTGGCTTGGTGTTAACCAAGTAATGTGGAATACGGACGTTCCTCTATATCCATTTTTTCGATGAGAACATTAGACAAATTACAAGATGAAATCTGCATGACATAAAGTAGTCCGAAGCAAAGCAAAAACGGAGAGTCTGATAAGCAGGTCGCCAACAACAACTGATGGCAATATAATTCACCTGAATCCACAGCGCAAACGCCAAAAGTGAAATGTCTGTTCCAGTTTCTCATATACCCCGCAAAAAACTACGAAAGTCTACCTTCAGCAATATCCCACTTATTACCCCGTAGCGTACGATCAGTATATAAAATAAATGATTAACTGTTAGTAGGATGAAATGGGCTGTATTGTTAAAAAAGCCTTTGAAGAAAATAACCTATATACAAAAACAGACGCATGAAAATCCCACAAACGTATGCGCCACACTTCGAAAAAGGGTTATTAGGGTGACTTACTTTTGTCATACCACTCAACGGTTTGATGTATAAGCTAAACATTTACCCGATTAGATCATTAAAACTCTCCTTAACTTGAAAGCGATCGCCGAGACGGCGGTCGAACTGTAAACCTTTTCATTTTCCCATACCTTCCGATCCAAATAGCTATATAGTACCTGCGGAGTTGAAATCAATAGTGCAGGTAGGCCAACTTAGAATCCAGATTCTTTGACGAAGTGGTCACGCCACATCCATGTATGAAATGGGGCCATCCTTTGCTGAAAAATGAGTCTCTTGAACGTTGAAGAAATGAAGGAAGTGTTTCAACGCCAGATTATAAGAGTCAGTGCTCTGATCATCAACAATCATTGTCATTAGGTTCAAACGGGAGCCCAGGTTAACAGTAGTCTTACGCATGAAAAATCCCGTCCAGATTAACAGGTGTATCATCAGTGAGGAAAAATTGGTTCACTTGTCACCAACTTAATAGAAACAGTTCGGTTGGCCTGCACGCGATTTTACCTTCAAAACGCTCCAGACGACCCTCCGTCACATCCAGGTAGGTCTAGAGCTTAGGTTTAAGGCCCTAGGGTCAGATCTCCACTCTCATCCTACTTCCAATGGATGTTTTATATCAGAACTGACAATAATTTTGAATGGCTTGAAAAGCTGAAGAGGCGAATCATAGTTGGCGCTTAACAACGCTTTCAAAATGTTTCGTGCCAATAGACATCATGACAAATTCATGGACCGTAAATATGCCACGGCTGGACCACGGCACTGTAAGCCCTTAGGTAGAAAAATTACATGCGAGCCTTCTGTAGACGGGTGCTATCTCTAGTGCATCGCTGACCAGAAGACTGGGCAGGGACCGTAAGACGAATGTTCACACCGTAAGACAAAGATTACCGTCACCTATAAGCCAAGCGTCCGCTTTCAGCTCTAAGGCATGGTGCCCGGTAGCGTTCCCATGCTTTTTATTTACCTTTAGTTTTCTTCCTGCGAAGCAGGTTGCATCCGTCGCATTTCAAAACGCTGATGTACAGAATATACGAACACAATCCAATCTGACTGACGACCGGAGAGCAAACAAAGATTCATAGCGTAACTCTGGGTCACCTGGCCGACTTGGGTGACAGGGTTAACACAAATGCCGCGTTTACACCGATCTGCTGGATCACTTGCTTACATCAAAGATGCGAAATATAGTGTCTGGGCTGCAAAACGTTGACTCATGTGTGTAGAAGCTTTTGCTGAAGCAAAGTATAATGGCCTGTCGCCGTCGGAATGAAAGACGCGACCCCACAGTAGTCAAGTCCACAATACCCAAACGAAGTCACATGCAAAGTATGTTAGGAACCCCCTGAAATCTAGCATGATGCCTGGTGTTTATGTGTATTGTGTAGTAAGAATGAAAATAATTCGAAAACGGGCTTATTCGCCACGGTTGGGGTATTGATGAACTCCGAGTTTATTTGAGCAGCGGCAGTGTCCAAATATGTTGAAATCATTATATGTTCATTTTGCGAGAGTGAGTCTATAGACATCACCACTTCGAATGGGGTCCATCAGGTGTGTCTACTCTCTTTAGTTCAACTTTTCCATAAACGACATTCGCTTGAAGAGTGTAATGATGTTGGTGCTAAGACTCTTCTTAGAACTAGGTCAACTGACAGACATCAGACAAACGATACCGTTCAAGTCGGCACTTTTGCCAAAAGTATGTAAACTATACAGAAAAAGCCCCAGGACCAAGTTAGTCTGTGAAGAATGCGTTGGGTGCCCTCAAAGGAAAACTACCAAGCTGGAGTCTTCCCACACAATTTCACTACTGCAAGCAAGTCGCATGAGAATACGAACTGTCTCAACTACGGGAGTGGCAACACTGTTAGTTTGTAATATTGCTGAGACGTTGGTCAGAAGACTAAAACCATGTGTCGCACTCGCCAACCTTCGCCAACTGTGACGAGGAAAAAAAGTCCAACCGCCGCCAAAAAGTAGACGACAGTCGTGTGCTGTCCATTTTGCTCTATGATTCGGAAACATGGCATGCTCATGATGAATATGTGGAGAGACCAGTGTTTTGCTATTCCCATCACCGTCAAGTATCTCATATCACAAGTGGCTGTTCGCCACAGAACATTTCCCAATTTACTGGAAATTCAACAAATTGGCACAGGAACAAAAGTATACGGCTTACTATGGTTGCATCGCACGCACGGTATTTCACGCGGGATCACGGAAAATGTGTTGTTCATATCACCGTGAGAAAATTACAGACCTGCATCAGCCATGAGTAAATCCTGGATAGGATTACGAGCCGCCCTGGCGAGTACTGGCCCCAACGGGTATAGAAGGGGTACCGAGCATTTTTAATGGATGAATACCACGCAAACGATCAAGAACGAGTTAAACCACCAGCACGTCATCGGGAGGCAGGTGATTCAACAAGCAAATTAGTATTGGGCTCCCAAACTAGGTAAATTCACAACGTCAAATGTTTCTTTCTCGCGAATTTTCGAAATATTCGGCGGTCTACATCACAACCTGATCATCGCCATTATAACATCCACGACCCAGACCAAAAGTTACAGTGGTTCGAGTCACTGCCCACAACAACAGTGACATGTTACACAATACAAGAAACACAACACAGAAGGTTTCCTAGAAGAAATAACAGACTGAGTGGAAGAACTAAAAATAATAGGAATGTAGGTACGTTATCGAAGAAGGCACACCGCCATCTCGGATAACGTTTCTAACCAGCGATTCGAGTCATCACGAGGAACCCAGCTAGGTAGGCGACACGTACCCACTATGATCAATGTGCCCACTGTGCTCAGGGTCTTCATCTTTCATGACCACGCTTTCGCTTGACTACCACGTGGTTTCATCCAACTGTTGGTGAGTTCAGTATACAATGTCCGGTGCGGTAAACGCTCACCTAGCATACAAAGGACATCACCCAACCACTACAGGCTGTGCAACGCTGCTAGTTGACCAACTGATCGCGTATCCGGAGAATTCAACAATACGCACAAGCGAACAGCTGCACTGCACACACAATCACTCCACTCGGTGTAGGCTAGTTGGTGGAGACAACAATGGTCAATTACAGTAATTCTGTTGATGTCTTAGTTGTGAACAGGCCACGCTTCCAAACCATAGAGCAAAACGGAACACACAAGTATTATATACCCTCCTCATCAGCGACAATCGAACGTCTTTCCGACGCCACAGATGATGCAGGTTGACAAAGACAATTCGCGCTTTTGCTATCCTCGTTTATATCTCATCAACTGACTAGATAATGCTACCCAAGTATTTGAAGGCGTCTACAGCCTCAAGCACATTAACTGAAACAATGTGCGTAGGTGTGGAAATGCCCCAGTCTTAAAGCAGCAACTCGCAGTTTGAAGGTGCGAAGCACAATCCGCACAAACCAACACGGTCACTTACTTTGCTCAAAATGGTCTGCATTTCTTCGACAGATGGGATGAGTAAAACAATGTTGCCCGCATACTCCAGGTCGATCAACCTAGCTTCAGGAAGAAGCTCGACACCGAGCTCATTAGATTCTTCGAACATACCTCCCAAATTGTTATCCATAACAACGCTGAACAGGCAGGGAGAAAATCGGACACTCTTGACGCACACCACTAGAAGTGAGCAACGCTCGAGATAGTTATCCATAACCACACACCCTGCCTGTGCAGTGAGCATACAGTTGTCTCAACAGATTCATGTATTTCCCAGGGACTCTCTTGTGAAGGAGGCAGTTTCGGTGGACGCTACGATCAACTGAATCGAAAGTAGCCCTTAGGTCTAGAAACAGCACGACCGTCGACTGTCTATATGAGTGCCGATGTCTCCAGATCCGTCGCGGGAAGAAATTTGATAAACGTGACCTCGACCGGATCGGACTCGTGCCTGTTCTTCGCGTATCTGAAGTTCTCTGGGCTCAGTGAACCGACGTAACACAAGAACAATACGCAGCTTGGATACAACAGACACTAGGCTGACGCCTCTGTGAATGTCACAGACTTTATGCCCCTTTTTGAAAACTGGAATTGCTGTTGATAGGAGGAGCTTTCAACTTTAATGGCAAACCCCCTGCGCCATCTTCGGGAGAAGAGAGATCTGGTCCGTGAGCCTTGCTACACTGCAACCAACGATCGCAACTTAAAGCAGGGACCATTGGTAAACTGAAAAACAGAGGTTCCACAAGAAAAATGTACAAACTGACATACTAGTCACCGACCACTAATGGAAAACAAGCCCCATGGCCCGTCCTCGCCCACTCGTCGGTTGGGATATTCCAGCCACAGGCTCCGGATATGGCCCGACAAATCCCCTTGCCCGGCTTATACAACCTAATGAGATTAATGGGTTGCCAAATAGTAAACAGTCTAACATACGAGGGAAAAATGAAAGTGGATGTTGATATGATGAATCGTTACTTAAGTGCGTAATAGGTTGCGGGCACCACGGCCGGAGTGCTGGTGCAAATGAATGAAACAGAATTCTTAACTAATTAACATATTAGTTAGGTGTCTAGATATTGAGTGTTTCAGTGCGGACATGGCTGTTATGTGTTTCGGTCCCCTACCTGTTTTTATTCCTGGATAAAGATTGATTTTTTTCTTAATGGTTATACGGCAATTAAGCATAAGCGAGGACCACTGACGCACTGCTGTCTTTGACGACGGGGGAGAAGGAACGAAATGAGAATGATGTCAGCTGAACAACAGTAAATCGAAGCAGATTAACTGACCCAGTGGTTCCGGAGCACAACCGTCAGTTAGTTGACTAAGGTTGCACATTCCCACCTATGCAAACGACAAGAGGGAGTTTGTCTGGCTCGGGTGCTTTGTGATGTTTCAGTAACTTAACCTCAAATGAGACTTCTGTTTCCAAATATACGGAAACGTAAACAGACCAATTGGCATAAGCCAGGCCCGAAGGCACAGTCGTCAATGGCGCAGGTGGTCAGTTGAATTGCCAATGGAGATGCTCAGCCCAGCGTTGTAAGTTCCGTTGCAGGCTATGAACAGGCTCACCACTGGCTTCGCAGATTACCTCACTCAAACCTGGATTCCTGCTACCAGCTGCTCCGATGAAATGGTGAAGCCTCCAAGAGCCCTTAGTAACAGCGGTTTGTTCCGTCTCGAGAGCACGTCGTATCCATTGGGCTTCGCGATCCCATCATAGCTGCTTCCGCAGTTCAACGCGAGTAGCCTTGTGGGTTAACTTGCACTCGGTGCTGGATGCAATATTCCGGCGATCATCAAGAGGTTCTAGTGATCGCATAGAGACCAAGCAGTTGGAAGCTGAACGAGCAATAGTACCACACTAATTAGTGATTTCTGCATTCACGACTTAAGAATTGCCAGCCACCAACAAGCAGGAGCTTCAATCCGCAAATGAGAACGATGTGAATGCGAGGGAAATCAGCTAATATTTCATACAAGACTGGCATTCTAGTAGCAAAACTCACCAGTGATGTATGGGCATTTTGTTTTGCGGCATAAACTATCGATTGTGATGGGTGCTTTGCGCTTGTTCTGTTTATAGCGCCACTAGAACTCAGCCCTCGAAACATAACAGGTGCATGCGAGGGTCACCCAGGAATAGTCTAAACGAGACGCAGGAGAAGGAAACTGTTTTAGTAGCTAAAAATGTCAACAGTGATAGAAGAATCTGTTTGTAATTATGTCACTTGTCAAAAAGTCGATAAGTTCCAAGCCAATTGACACACCAACCCAATGAAGCCTCGGTCGCCATGTTTTTATGACAAATGGCGTGAAACCCAGCTTTGTGGTGGGGTGTCTATTGCTGGCATCATACGATGGTTGAGACACTTGTTCGTCTGTCTCGAGCTCCCAGGAGAAATCGTGACGGTTAACGGACCATAGTGCAACAACCGCGAGTTTGATTGTTTTCTCTAGCGGTAAGATATTAGGCATACCCGGACGGTACTGTGATCCAGATGTAAGTGGGATGGTGGTGGTGTTGAATGTTTGGAAGAAAGCAAACAGCGTGTCTTTCCAGTATGCCCTGAGAAGATGCAGTGATCGAGACTCTAATGACCTCTAGAGTCTCGCATCACAGAGTGACTGACCAAATGCCGGGAGATCTGTTTGATCGGACATTACGAACGCGGCTGAATGCTTGGCACTGAATTCCAGAAACTAACGATTCTGATCAGTTGGGAAATCGTCCTGCCTTTCAGTCAATTTAGAGAAAACGGGGATCAGCAGTACACCCTGGGACATTTTTCCATTGAAAAGAGAGGCAAACGAACAAAGGTCCACCGGTACTGCTGAGACCGATTGGAGTACCTCGGGTCTGTGGACCCAGAACGTGAGCTCGCAAACGGCTGCAAGTTCAATGCAAGAAATATCTACACATCAATGATGTAAACGGACATACATGAACTACCACGTCATCATCATCATCATCA
>QNGE01000261.1:268635-301158 GCA_008508345.1 Paragonimus westermani
TCGTCTATGACGAAATTAAACAAAAATGGTGACAGCGGACAGCCTTGACGTACGCCACTCATGGTGCTGAAACTGTCAGACAGCTCACCGTAAACCCTAACCTGAGCTGAAGTATGGGAGTAAAGTGCCGACAGTATGTTCGCATACCTAGTCGGCACACCTCTGCGTTTGAGAGACCCTAAAAGTGTAGATCGATCCACTGAATCGAACGCACCTTTATACTCGAAAAACACAACAATTGTTGGCCGGCGGTATACAGAATTTGACGAAGAGTAAAATTGTGATCTATACATCCCCGCCCGGGGACGAAGTCCTGCCTGTTCTTCTCTGTTTACCTCCCGAGCTGCAGTGAGTCGGCGAAGTATAATGGATGCTAG
This sequence comes from Paragonimus westermani, assembly GCA_008508345.1. Lineage (NCBI taxonomy): Eukaryota > Metazoa > Platyhelminthes > Trematoda > Plagiorchiida > Troglotrematidae > Paragonimus > Paragonimus westermani. The sequence continues at coordinate 269,013 of QNGE01000261.1, forward strand.
AACCCTAGAAATCACTGGGGTCAAACAAATTCCTCTGTGGTTTTGACAAGAGCCCCTTATACCTTTCTTGAATATAAGAACTATTATCGAGTGACCCCAACTCGAGGGGATAGTTTCCGTCGTCCACACAAGTTGAAACAAATGAGTCAAAGCTTCTATCAACGCCTCTCCCCCTTCGTTGAAAAGTGCCGGCACAAGGTCATCTGGACCAGCAGCCTTATTACGCTTGAGAACCGCAATGCAATTGCGGACCTCAGTCTCAGTGGATGGTTCCAATTCTACCGGCCAAGGCACTACGTCAAGAGTTTGTGACGGCAACGCGGTAGAAGCAGGAGGTTAGTTAAATTGACCCTCAAAGTGTTCCGTCCACCGCTCTAACCTTCTGGAATTAGTATAAATGAGTGTACCATCTGTCTCGCTGATAGCTTCACTGACAGACGGTCGCCTGGGACTAGTGGCACGGATAAGCTTGAACAGTTCGCCAGTGTTTCCTGAAGCAAAAGCCGTCTCCATCTCCTTAACTTCCCCCAATAATCAAGTCTCACGATCAGCCTTTAGGCTACGTTTCAGTTTCATACGGACATCTCTTCTACACTTGTTATATGAACTGCCAGCAAGGATATTCTTTCTGGCTTCTGACAACTCCAGAGATTTCTCCGAGATCCAATGTTTGTTCATTCCATGTACCCCTCTGCCGCAAGCTAATGTACCTGCGTCACAAATGGCCTGTGTGATCTAGGTCCAGGAGTGATCAGGATCTTCGGAGTGGGAACTGCTAAGACAGGTTTCTAAGCTGGTTTGATACTTGTGCCTTACCGACGGTATAGCCAGTTTTTCAACAGCCAATCGTTGCTGTCGGTGGAGTCGTTGTTCAGAAAAAGTGAGTTCGAAACGACAACGTACCAGCGCATGATCTGAATCTAGGTACGTGCTCCAATAAGAACGACAGTCCTGAATGGAACCCCGCCACCTATAACTAACAGCTATGTGGTCTATTTGAGACCAGGTCTGGTTCAGAGAGGGAGGGCGCCAAGTATAACAAAGACGCGCACGATACCTAAAACTAGTGCTGCCTAAAAACAGCCTATGCTCAGCGCACAGCTGCAATAGTCGCCCGCTGTTGTCCGAGCGATGTGATGTTATCCCAAACCTGTCACTTGTACTAAGACTCAGGCTGCGTTCTGATTGGTCGCGCCTTCATCGACCAACGGTCCATTCGTCCACGCACTAAAAAATGAAGCTACCGCTTGTAAATGTTAGAATATAATGTGTACTCCTCCTGACTCACGTGTTTCCTCTGCCGCTGTTATTGCCTGTGTGGGTTAGTGAGGATTGCATCTGAATAAAAATACACATGGTCACCGAGAAAGCACCGTCTATTTCGCAGCTAGTCCTCAAGTGGAAGGCCGTTACCCAGTCCGCAGCTTTAGGATGCGCCCAGCACCGATGAATGAGCCCACCCGTTTAGCCGGCCGTCTGCTTCTCGCGATTATTAATTCCCGATTATCCAGATGCCAGTGCACCACTTGGCAACCTTCCCCTCTGAGGAAACCGTGGAAAGATTCACAATAGAGTCATCAACTAAATACGGTGACAGTCCTCAGTTTAACCCGGTGTGCTTTTTTGCATTCCGATCATGTACTGGTGTATGCCAAGTATGCCCTGTGTTTCGGTAGAAAGCTACTTTGCTATCAAGCACAGACAGACCTGACAAAGTGACAGTCACAGGCACTCCATACTTACCAGAGAGCCCTTGCTTCTTATCCAAGATCCCGTCCACCAGATGACGCCAAAGAGCGTAGGGCATCTATCCCGCATGTGGTGCATGACTGTAATACTATCTAGTGGGATACTAGGGTTCTCGACGTCGTCTGAACAAATCCGGCAGGTAGTCAGGCTAAGCACATAGGGGAGATAGGACAGAGAGAAGGATCGCGAGGCCCGGTGGGCAGGCAGCGCTATTGGTAGAGAACAATTCGTTGCTACCACTGGTTCCTGAAAACGTTTCCAGCACCATTCGAGCGACCATTAACAGGAATCAACGTGCGAGCTAGGTAACTTACGAAAACAAACGATGAATCTACCAAAAACCCGCAGAAATGCAAAGGAAGTGGAGAATGGCACCCCCACTAGCAGTTCAGTTCATCATCTGCGCAGTCAACTAATACTTTGGGCACTTCTCCTAGCCTGCAAGCAGCAGCATCCGGCTCAAACCAGCATCCTCGAACTCTTTCAAAACAGTTTCTGCCTTATTCACGGTCTACTTATACTGGGAGCTCTGGACAGATTAATTTGTTCCGAATGACATAACGCCGAGTAGCATAACCCCGAATTTTATGAAGAGCCGAAGCTGATTGCATCTATGGCGCTAAGTAGAATAGGTCTAGCGTGCGAGCAACATTTCTGAGGAGTAGGCTGGGTTTCGCTCTGGCCAGGACCGCATTGAGTACAATTCGCCATTCACATAAAAGGCTTCCCAAATTCGCTTCATAGGTAACAGAAGACCTTTTGATTTAGCTGCCACAGGCGCCCCGTGCGACTATTTGTCAGGAATATGTTTTAGAAGTACATCAACATCTTGAACTCATTTTACTGTCGGACCTCGGGCAGGCTCAGAGCGGATAAGGGTTTATCGTCGACCCTCCGTATCTCAAATGAGATGCAACAGGGTTGCTGTCTTCTCTCCCCTATTTGATTTCGCAGCAAGCGGGGTTTTAGGGTGCACCCTAACAATCTGGGAAGATGATGGTGTAAAAAGTATCCCAAGTACTAGGTCTCGAGACGCAAAGTAAGAAGTCAATATCGTTCTAATCTGCAAGGATTCATGAGAAACCCGGGACATTCCAGCCAGATCAGAGGCTTCAGTTCGTCAGGTTGATGTTTTGTTTTTGAGTGCAAAGTGTTACAAGGCTGGCAGGAGTCGATGCATGTTCCCATCCCTAATGCTGAGCCGTTTTGGGTAATTGAGAAGTTTATTTGGATCATTGTTGGATCATTGTTTGGATCATTGTTGAAATGTTTGGTAAAAGCATGAAACGTATACTCAAGGCTCGGAAAGCGATCGTTAACTTAGGCCGTCAACGGTGCCGACATTGGCTCTTCTGTGTATTGCTGAGTGAAAGGTGCAACCGTGGCTGAAACCCGATTCTCGAATGGAGGACGTTAACGGAGTGTCTGTTTCTGACTGCCGATTTCCCCGAAAGAGGTGGTTGGGACAGAGTCAACGATGACTAAATCCGTCGGAGTGCCTTCGGACGGACGGACTCTATCAGCCACTCAGTCTAACAATCCCTAGTCACGGTCTGCACATGCCTGGCTAGTGCCAACTCACCATAATACGCGATATGCCTTATTTGTCGGCAGTGTGTTAAGGTGGCAGCGGTAGCCTAGCGGTCGGAGCATGACCTAAGTTGGGGACACAGAGGTTTTGATATCGAAGATAGCCTAAATAAGACGTTCTCGGATTTCTGATTAGGGTCCATGGACAACGAACACCTCTGGTCAAAGTGAAGGATTGAAAGTGACAGCGGTTATTTTGCAAATGTCCCCCAACTTATTTCTTCCCCATCCTTCTTTCGCCCCCAAGTAACTCACGATTTGCAGCCGCTCGTTGTTACGGGCATAACCCATTGTGCCAAATATTTACTGACGTCATCAACGGACGGATAAAACTGTGAGGCAGTCAGACAATGGTGTCGTCATAAACCATGAGGACTCCCTCACCCACGCTCAGTAGGGTCAGTTGGTACCACCCGCCCGGTTAGGGACTTCGTAATCATTGGAAACACCAGGTAGAAACGATATCGATGATGGAAATGCGTTGCAGTCAGCAAAGTGCGCACATTCACATTTCTCAGTTGATCTCAATCCACTTTGCTGTTGTGATGAACGGGGCCTAGTGCTACGGTACCGTCTCGATCGGTAAAAGATAAGCAAATAAAAGAAACTACCTTCAGAGCAAAACAGACAATTAACAGTCGCTGATACATCGTTTGTTTTGTGCTTTAGCCACAGAGTTACGTCTCGTGTTCACTGCAGTTTATGTGAAGGCGTCCGCTACTTTGACTTGACAACCAAGCTTATGCATCACATCGATCTGGAAAACTATGCTGACTAGGAAGTTGGCCAAATGGAAGCGTTCGGGCAAAAAGCAGTTATAGTCGTAGGGTTGTATAGTGAACTAATTGTGTAGCAGTGCATGGGTGCTGAGGCACGATCCTATGAGCGTACAGAAGAAGTATGTTTATCGTTGAGGCAGGAAGCATGGGGTTAGAAAAGGTACCCCCGAACAAAAGAGCATTCTGATCGCCAACTGGTTGAACGTGACCAGAGAGGTATTATCTAATACGTATTATCTACGTATTATCTAATACGATACACGGGCAGGATGGAGTGGGCATTGCACTGAGCTCCAGGGTACAACAAAATCTGCTCGACTGGATCCCAGTGAACGGTTAACTACTTGTCGTCGGCCCTAGCACTTCAATCAACAGTCGACATAGACCAAAAAACACTTTTGAACAAGCTGTCCACGCCGATCTCAACAACACAGTAATTTGCCTTCATTACGGCGCCTACATATTGATAAAACAGTCAAATAAGACATTTTGACAGGAAGCGGAACAAAATTGTCCAATAACAATGTCACAAAAGTGAGAAATGTCAGGCGCTAATTGTCGCTTTGGTAGCATGGCTAAAACAGTGCGGTGAACTTGAGAACACAGCATGACGTGTCACAAATTCCGTGAGAAACTTGCCAGTTTTTGGTCAGTCATTTAGTAGTTTGTAAATCGGTGTCGTTCACGAATGCAGCGTTTTACTACTCATCGTTCGCGGAAAAAATTATCACGATAGTACAACCCAATAGGGAAATATCGTATTTTTACTTTGTCCATTTGCGCTTAACGAAGCATGTTGGTTCCCAGCCCAGTGTTGCTTTTCAAACGCCGAAAAGTTTACAGAGGTGCCTGTTAACAATTAGTTGATCGTGGCGATCGAAACGTTGAGACGATGGAGCCGAGCGATTTGACTTGAAAAGTGCGGAGGCCTCCGTATCAGATAATCTGGCTGTGATTACAACGATGTGCTGAGGCTGTTCGCATATCTCATTCAGTTAAGAAGTCTGTTTTTGAGTAGGCTCTTTGGTATGACTCCGGATTTCATATCTGGGTGCGCACTTGTGGGGAGAGCGACAGTAGGCCGAGCGCCAAAAGTTCACTACCGACTGAAGGGGACAGTTCTTTCGCGATCATCTCCAGGCAGTCGTTCTATCACTTAGTTACATCTTGCAATTAAACATTTAACATGCAGTGACTAACGAAATTTATTTTTGAGGATTCCAACTGCAACTGTGAGCTTCCGCTTGCCAGATCTGTATGGACGCCTTTATGTACACTTACCACAGGAGAACCGATATGAACTGTCACTTTTTCCGGTCACGCTATTAATTGTATGCAGCGGATGCTTTTGGCGACACTATTTATTTATCATTAACTATGCACTGGTGTGGGTTGTTGACTTCACCCTTTTTGCTACAAACCTGCGTATTGGTCTGAAAAGATTGTGATTCGTAGCACGTCACAAAATATCCCTCACCCAGTTAGTTCTTTGGCTTTCAGATGCTAATCTTCTGAAACGTGACATGTCACACATTTTCCCCATACATGCTACAATCAGATAGTCACCGAGCACTTTTTCCAGACACCATGCTAATCGCAGCGTCCGCACCTGGTCCAAGGCGTGCATGTAGTCAACGAGCTGAAATTCCGCACCGCACCAGGGCGTTGTTGGGGTGTTTCACGACCCTTGACGAATGTGTACATGTATGTGTACACGGTGACCTAGTAGGACCGTTGCCATCCTTCAACGTTTTGGCCAGAAGCCATAGCGACTCCAAATTGCCCGCCAGAATCTGCAGCGTGGGCAATTTTGGAATTTCTAGTTCGGCAACCATGTTGCGGCAATCGTTGATTTGGGTCCTATTTTGAATTGACCTTCACATCGCTTCTTAAAGCGCCGGGATGTAGCCGAGTGTGCATCACAGCTTAGCACCCGGCAGGTGTCAAATAAGGTGAACATTTTCATGAGCAGCTGAAAGGTTAACTACCTGCTAGTGGAAGCGTTTAAAGTCGATCCACATAAACCTCCTACTAAGTTACTTTGTGGGCGCTCGTTACGCTTGCCCAGAGAGCTGGTTCATCATCACCATCATCAGACAGCAATACATCAATGGTTCACATTGATGCTCAAGTGCCGCAGAGTCATGAAGAGTAAACCCTGAATGGGAAGACAGAAGAAAACAAGAGGACGGGAAGGGACCTAACCACTAAAAAAGTAGCTACGTCTATATTTAAACGTTCAACATCAAGGTGCTAAAAACTTTCAAACAAACAACCGAGCTGACAGTGAAAGTAAGGCGTCATCAGCAAGACTACTTACGGCTTTCATCAACCCACATCCCTAAGCGCACCCACTTCACAGACGACTCGGACAAACAACAACAGCATTCTGGCCACTGAACTCGGTTAGGCGCCATCTCATTTAACGTCTGAAGTCGCGGACTCTGTGAGTTGTGAGGGCCCCAGCCCGGGAGACGAACCCATTTTGCCATGATTAACCTCTTCGTGAACGATTTCACTTGTCTACGCCAAGCCATCATCTGTCCACCTCGTACCTTGCGCCAGTCGGCCGCAGCGTCAGCAAAAAGTGCACCTTGTGGTAGGCATCTTGACCATCTAAGTCTGCGCAAATTTAAGGATTGAACAAAAGAAATTGTTTGACAACCAGTGCTAAACACCCGCTTTCTCACATCCTCTTTGCTTACTCGCTGGTGCCACCCAATACGGGCGATTGAGCGCAGACATCGGTGATCAAATACCTGAAGACGGTTTATGTCCTCCACCCTGAACAACCAAGTTTTGCTGCCGTAGAGTAATACAGCCTTCACTGTTGTCTGAGATACGCGATCCTCAGGCTTCAGATAGGTACCTCTCTGTCGGCATGGGTTTCTCAGACTAGCGAACACCGCCTCAGCCTTAGAGAAACGCGCCTCCGTTTCATTCCCTACACCTCCGCCGCCTCTGGTGCAGCTTCCCAGTTGTACAAACCGGTCAACAACCTCCATGGCTTCATTATCTACGTTATCGCAGCAATCTTCCAGAAGCACTTTGCATTGTGAGACTGCAGAGCGGATTCCGAAATAGCATTTAGCGTTGCTTGCGATGCTTGAAAGTGGTCAAATAACAACACCTTGTCGTCAGCACAATCAAGATCAGTCAGCCTTCCACCAGGCAGAAGGTCCATGCCGGCATCTTGTGAGTGCAGGGGACAATCCTTCATTACTTCGTCCGTCACAGAATGAAGGAAAAATGGTGAAAAGGGACAGCCTTGACGTACGCCGTTCATGGTGCTGAAACTGTCACTGTAAATTCTAATCCCAGCTGAAGTGTGGGAATAAGGCGTCGACAGCATGTTCACATAGTTTTTCGGTACACCCCTGCGTTTATGCGACCCTAAAAGTGTAGATCGATCCACTTAATTGAACGCACCTTCATAGTCCGGAAATACAGCCATTGTTGGCCGGCGGCACATATGACGCTGCTCCAGAATTTGACGAAGGGTAAAAATGTGATCTATACATACCCGTCCATGGCGAAACCTTGCCTGTTCTTCACTAATTTTTACCTCCCGAACTACAATGAGTCGACGAGGTATAATGGATGCCAGAACCCTAAAAACGACTGGGATCAAACTAATCCCCCCTATAGCTTTCGCAAGAGCTCCTGATACCTATTTTGAATATGGGAAGGAATATCGCGTGACCCCAGCATGGACGGATTGATCCAGTTGTCAACACAAGTTGAAACAACTGAGTCAAGGCATTTACTAATGCCTTCGACCTCCTTTGAAAGGTGCTGGCACGAGATCATCTGAACCAGCAACCCTGTTACGTCTGAGGGTTGAGGTGCGATTGCAGACTTGTTTAAATAGGTGATTCCAAATCTGCCGCCCAGTATGCCATATAACAAATATGTGCTGAAAACACAGTAGAAGCAGGAGGCCAGTTAAACTGACCCTCAAAGTGTTCCATCCTCCGCTCAAACATTCTGGGCTCACTAGAAATGAGTGTGCCGTCTGTCTCGCTGATAGTTTCACTGACAGACAGTCACCCGGGAGCAGTGGCACGGATATGCTTGGAGTTTCTCGGTGTTCCATGAAGCAAAAGCTGTTTCCATCTTCTTAACCTTCTCTGCTAACCAAGCCTCACGATCAGCGCATAATCAATGAAACGCACCAATTAAATCGACTATGGTGATTGCCTAACACAGCGGCTGTGGTGTCCGACCGACCTAACAAAAGAGAACAAAATATGAGATACATCGATTCTCGTCTGTCAACTTGTTTTCACGTTCTGGTCCGGACCGATGACCCTTTATGACCTTTACGACCATATACAGGTCTATCCCGCGTAGTCGCACGAAGTGATAAAAACTTCGCATTGAGTTGAAACGGTAAACGTCAGGTTATATCCGTCGACAGATTAAAATCAGCATCTACTGAGAGACTTGACGAGAGAAATGACGCATGGCCAGCAATAATTCCTCTTAATAACAGTTCGCCTGACATTAGCATGTCTTTGGCTACGATTGCGACCTAGCCATTGTTGACGCCTTAACAGACATGGTCGAGTCGCAGATTATATTGAAGTCAGTCTCAGTTTTTTAATATTTTTCACCCAATCAGTTTTAGATTGCTTGTCAAAAGAAAAAACAACTTAGTCTTTGGACCACGGTAAAAGGGAATACCCCGGTGGTACCCGTTTTTCACTATTGAGCATGGCACTGCGGACTAATTGATCCACGCCTACGCGCGACATGGACGAGGTCGTGTTTCACGACGAACACACGGAAACGTAGAACTCTATGAAGGACTTGAACGAGGACCACTTAAAATGGAAGCGGCCAATGTTATGATCCTACTACACTGCACCAAAACCAATAAAACTACCTACCACATCATGGTCGATCGCCAAGCGGATGATCAAGCGCCTCCAGCCGCTAACGACTGGTGACTTAAAACTATCATCTACCGACTGCCTCCATTCATTTTCATTCTCCCCTCTCTCCAACTGTCGACACAAGTTGTGTGGCAGAACTGAATCGGGCCAGTCATGCTCGTGCTAGCGGTTTCGGCTTACGGGGGCATTGTGCATTGTCAAAGTCAACTTTTGTTGCTTTTTAGAGAGTGAGTTCCATAGAAACCCTACTTATTGATCACAGAACCGTTTCAGTGTTGAATGTCGTCCATATACTTTGCGCACACTTGTGCGAACGAGTGGGGATACCGCATATACGAACGCACGACCCATACGACTTGCTTGTGTTTCCTTCTGCTGTATTGCCGTTTAGTCTTGAAGCCACATGTCAAGCTCGAGCACCCGCAACGTACATCTCCTTTAATCCTTCCGTTACTGCAGGCCGATAGTCTCTAGTTTGCTTGACCTTACAGCTTGAAATATATCAACGATTCTTCCACTAGTTTAAAATTCAGTCGTATAGCCTGTATCTTTTCGCGTGACGCGGTTTTGGATGCTGTTCAGTGAACGCGAGTTACCGTTTATCGTACTGGTGATGATTGTTTTTAGACTACGGCACAGCCGAGTACATCCCATTTTAAATGTCACTGGAATATTTTCCAAACCCTAACCTCTTCCTTTGGTCTGACGCCTGTAGTAACCATATTCTGTAAGCCCTTCAGAAAGGATGTTCGAAACAACCAATGAACGAGTCACGTGCATCGCAGATTGTCCAATGCGGGCGGTATGATTTGTGCCTGATTTAATACCCAGGCGTAAAAGGCTTTAAACGTGAAGCTGACGAAATCAATTTGGATAAACCATGTGGCCCTGATTACGTTGTAAAGTCCCCACCACACATACATGTGGTCTCCTGAAGTAAACAACATGCAGAATCACAAAAATCGAATTATTTTGAATTTCTAATAGTCACGTGAAACGGTGTTCACTTGCACACCCAGTTCCCCCTAATTAGAATACGAGTACAATTACTTTCAGCGGGTTGGAGGAAAAATGAGCCTTGACTGATCCGAAAATAAAACGACCGACTAACCAGAAATATGATCCGCAACAAAGTTAGACCATTCTAGTATTAACTATCGTTAATGTAACGTACAAAGACTGCATGTAACTTACAAAGGCTGAAGGTATGTATCAGCACAATGCAGTCGACAGGACAAGTGCAAAAAAACTAAATACCAACCTGATCAATGTTTCGCATCCACAGGTTGATACTCTTGAATGATTTTACATTAGTGACATCGTATACCAGCATGATTCCCTAAAAAATGTCATAAAACAAAGAAGCACCTACCATGGCGCCGCGATAATAAGCTGTGGTAATCGTCCGGAACCTTTCTTGACCTGCTGTATCCCATATCTGCAGTTTTATCTTTTTCCCCTCAATATCAATGGTCCTAATCTTGAAATCGATTCCTTTGCAAATATATTACTCAGTATAGAACAAAAGGTACCGATTGTAGCGATGAAAGTTGAATTGAAATCATCTTCAGAGAACCGAAAGAGCAAGCAAGTCTTTCCTACACCAGAATCTCCAATGAGCAAAAGCTTGAACAGGTAATCGTAACACTTGGCCATCTCGGGGAAACACAGGTCAAACAGCCCGCTAGAATAGGTGTTCTGACCAAACGAAAATTAACCTCAAAACCATATTACAATGGATACAATAGGGGTAACAGGTTGGTTGAATAAACAAAAATTCCTTGTCCTACAATTATTTCCCACCTTTGTTCCGCGGATGAGGTGATGAGTCCTCGGTGGCACAGATCATCATTCTTCCTTCCCACCTCCGATTCTTCCGCCTCAGCAACGTTCCGTCAAAAAGTATTTCACTCCTGAGCCCTGTGACCCCATGAGTCTGCCGAAATCACCACCCGTACTCTGTAAGGCTCACACCTGGCTCGCTGTAACCTCATTTTCTTCCGGTGGAGAGGATTGGTTTCTTACTAGGTTCTCGCCAAATCTGAAGTGCCAGTCGAATTATGGGTGCAAGACTGCAAGTCACCTCCTAGTAACTCAGAAGGTGGAGGCGTTTGGAATGCCGTCGAACTTGACTCAACAAATGTTCAGGGTGTGAAGAAACGATCGCTGCACCCCTAGGCGTGTGGTGCTCTGCCATCGTTCACACTTTCCGCCTAGATACTAGGGCTGCTTGCTCACTCTTTTTCGTGCTGTTTTGTCTCCTGTTTCAACCCGTCAACGGTGAAAGTAGCCATAAAGTGCTCATATTTACCATCCTTGCTTTCAACGAGAACTAGCTTTCTGGTACACACTGCACCGTGCAAACTTCGCCTGCAGATGCATATGATGATCTGCTACCTTCCGAAGCCAGAAGCCTCCGGTTTATGTTGAACTAATGCCTTTTGCATTAGTTTTTAAGTTAACGCACCAGGTCTGATTGGTGTCAGAGGGCGGCCCCCATGTTCTGTATTCCACAAAGAACTGCGTTAATCATCTTCATTCTCACTCTCGCTGCTGACCATTTCTCCCATTCATATTCAGTCTGTGTTGTGAATTTCTAAATATCAAGACATTTTCATCCTATCTTTCCGGGAGTAATTTATGATCCCCATCATTCCTCGATGCGCGAACAGTCGTTCTGCTCCGGCTCACCCAATGACCATTTATTTGAGTGAGCTCAACTTCTGGTTTTCGATTCTGTTATACGGCCATGTTATTCGTTTAATTTTTGAATATCTCCACGTTCAAGGTGGAGGACTCAAGTTTCTTATATATTTGTTCAGTTAGTGCCGCAATTTTCTACTAGCGTCTCCCTGTTAACCATTTGGAAGCTAAATTATCTTCCCTTTCGTTGGATATTGAGATAGACATTTATTGGGTCGCCATATTACGCTTAACTCGGCGCGAAGTCTTATCATTAACCGACGATTAGATATTCTATTCCGACTCTCATAGAGGAATTTACTTTCTTAGATAAATGTGCCACAGTTTGGCCCAAACATTATCCTTGCAGTCGTTATATGCACCTTGCCAGTGCCGTTTACCGTTCGTCTTCATGCCCCGCCCCCGATGACGAGGCCATTATGCCCGCCGTAGACCATTTCCCACCAACACAGCGTTTCTCTCATATTCTTATTATGGCTGATTTCAACGCACCCAAATGCAGCTGAGTAGCTGCTTCTCATGAGGACTCTGACCGCGGGTTTTCAAAATCCCTGGTAATCTTGATCCTTAAGAAATCCTGGAAACAGTGTGTCGAACCACCTACAAGGCATCGTTCAGGATAGACACCCTCTTTGCTTGACCCGGTTTTTATGAGTGAACCTTGTCCAGTAGATAGTATGGTCACCGAACCATTATTGGGGCGAACTGCCCACTAGCTACCAGTTCTTGGTCTTGTCTGTCACTGGCTCCAAGATGCTGTAACAAAAACTTCAATCCGAAATTTCCACGAAGCGCACTTTGACGCAGTAAATACATCTTTATGTGCATTCCGCCTACAGTATGACCCAGTGAACTCGAACCACCACTTTAAAGTTGCCATTCACGAAGCCGTTGAAGCATTCTATTACTCATAAACTACAGTTCTGTCCTCTTTCACTCCTATCGTGAAACATACGCCGCTTTCTTGACGTACTTCTTCATCGGTCTTGTGAACAGAAGCCAACGGGCTAACCGTAGGACCTAGAAGCATTTCACACTGTACGAAATAGGTGCATGCAAGGAGGTCCGCCTGCACACTCAGCGGACTGACAAAAATGCCGCTGGCAGCCAGCAAAAATAAGAATTTTCTATCCAAGTGCATGCGTTGCCAGAGAACAACTAAATCCGCAACACTTTCTCCGCGTAGAAACCTTCCCCAACCCCAAAAATGGTATTGAGATGTTAGGGAATGTCGTTTAGCTGTCTGCGATGTGGCTCCGCCGAACTCTTCAGCGGAGAAACTGCCAGCGCTCATCCTTGACAAGTGACTTCCCTGTGCTCGGCGTTCAGGACCTCTTGTTTGAGATCAGTCCTTACTGCTAAATGGCAAAAGACGCGATCCATCAACGGATCTTTAGAGAAGCTAACCTTGGTTTGGTGGTATCCACCCCCAGTCCCTTCAGCCAGCCAATTCCGATTGCCACTCTTCCGGAGTCTTGGAAAAACTTCACCGTCACCCCCATGTTTAAGGTGGGCGGTCGACGCTCTTCTGCCAGTCTTCAAGCAATCAGCCTTGCCAACATCCCATGGCAGATAACGGAGCATCTATTAAGGCGCGCCACCCTCAAGCATTTCTTCTCGAATGACGTTTCCTCTCCTACTCAATGTCCTGCTTCCAGACCGGCCATGTGTAACCAGTGTGGTAATCTTCATAGATAGCTCGAAGTAGGCCAAAGACAACAGCCAAATCTCCGAAGTTATCTTCTTCGACTTTATCAAATTATTCAACCTTGCCCCATACAGTCTTCTTGAACGGGACGCTTACAGCATCCACAGAGAGGCTCTCAACTGGAGAACATCCATTATTGATAGTAGAATTTCCGGTTGAAAACCGGATCGAACGGTTCTTTTTCCTCCCAGACCTCCACTGGAGTACTCCAACAATCCGTGTTTGATCCACGATTGTTTCTGATGTATGTGAATAACCCACCGGGCGTGAATTCAGGCGAAGTTCTGTAAACTGGCGACTCAGCAGTCTGCAACTCCAATGATCCCAACACATTGCGGGCTGACCGTGACCGCAATAAAAGTCGACCAGATAGCTAAGGTCCCTCTCTAGACGACGACAAATGTGCGCACATGTCACCCGCAGAAGACTCCTGGAGCCCATTCATGATAGGTAATGAGTAGAATGTAGTGGGCACTTCGAATTTTGATTTAAAACTAGACCCGCGGAAGTTACAGTCGCCTGGCTTGTCCTTTTATTGTCACCAACTGACGGCCGCTGAAAGAGAATTCAAATTCTTGCGATGAGAACAAGGGCCTCACCCAGCATAGACTGGCCCGCTTTCTAGAGGTTTTACAGGGTCTATATATCACCACTCCTTGAGTATGTTAGTCATGTCGCGTGTACCGTTTTGGTTGTCTTGCCTGTCTTGTTCTTCTTCGTTTTCCACTGTTGTTTCCATGCAATTGTTTATCTTCCCCTCTGAAAACAACCTTGCTTACTCTAATTGTGAACATACACAAGGACGGTCACACAATTCCTGTCCGGAACTCACTGTCTTTGCGGACGTTCATACCTGTGAGTTACCACGAGCTGTGAAAGTTAGTTTGGCAGAACCAAGGGGTATCCGAGCTGTATAGATCAATAACAAAAACAGCTTCGAACCGGTCTCCTCTATTACTGAGAATGCAAAAACGCAGTTCACCGAGGGCTACGGTTTTTATGAGAACTGTATATTCAGGCTTACTATACCATTTCCAACACGTATTAAATCACCAGCAAAGTTCAAATAGGTTATCCACCTTCATTTATCTCTAATTGCTTCCCTGGAGAGAATCTTATGGAAATGTATTGCTTGCGGTGGCGAACTTCAATTATTTGCCCTTCAGAACATTAATTCACGTTGGTTTAGAACTCTTGCCGATACCCATGCCCGCTTTTCTGGTAACGTGTTCGAGCTAGTGAATAGTTTCACTTATGTAGGTGGTCGTGTAAACGTTGAATATGTGACTAGGGTGTCTTCAGTCAAACTTCGTAGGTTTGAGTGTCGTTTTGCCAACCATTGACAACAAAAGTACATTGGTTCTTTTAGGTGTGAATGTATTCTCCACCCGTACGCTCTATCTTGCTCTGTGTTTGCGAAACCTGGCATGTTCGATCAGGGGATATTCGCATGTTAGCGTCACTCGCGGTCTGTTTTTTCGCAACTGTCTGCATATCGCAGGCTACCATTTATCTCATAGATACTCTCAAATATTGGATCTTCAGTAATGATTAGGTCAACATTGCGTCAATGCGATTTCTCTTTATTTGTTTCACAGACTCGAATACGTGCTATCAGTGCAGCTGTATATTGCACATTACGGTTTGCAAAAAGGATTGCATTTTGACATTCCCGCAGTTTGAGGCGGCCTGCTAAACCGACCTGCTACAATTGACTGGGTGGCTGTGAACGGCCTGCCGCAACGGGACGTCAGGTATTCGCTTGCTCTCGCCCCAGATTTGCTGGAGTTGTAAAGGGCGACTGGTTAACTGCGCAACGAGAAGGCTGCAGACGAGGATGGGCTGCCAGGTGAGATCCTGAAGAATGACAAACCGAAGTTTGAACGTGCTATGTTTTGCCCGGTCCACTCCATCTGGAAGCACGAGGCGAAGCCGCAAGACTTTGAGGATGCCCTCGTCGTCCCTTTGTTCAAATGCAAGGGTTGCAAGCAATGCGCCAACAGCTACTGGGGTATCAGCCTGTTGAGCTGTGCAGGCAAGGTACTTGCCAGAATCCTCCTGAACCGCTTGAATGCAAACGTTGTGTAGGAGAATATTCCCAAGGAGGAGTGTGGATTCCGGGTGAGTCGGAGTACAATCGACCTGGTGGTTGCTGCTCGACAGCTTCAAGGGAAGTGCCGGGAACGGAATCAGCCCCTGTATGCCTTGTTCGTGGAGTTCACCAAGGCCTTCGATTCCGTGAACTGCGAGGCGCTGTGGACGGTGCTTGGTGAGTTTGGATGTCCAGGTAAGTTCGTCAATATGGTTAGATTGTTGCATGCGGGCATGAAGGTGCAATCGTATGGATCTACCTCTGATGAATTTGACATCGTCACTGGCGTGAAGCAGGGTTGTGTTCTAGCCCCCAGTCCGATTTAGCTTATATTTGACTGCGATGGTAACAGTTGCATTTCAGAACTCTGAAGAGGATGGCGTTGAGGTGGAGTACTGAACGAACGGGCGTCTGTTGAATATTCGACGTATCGGCGCCCCAACCCGGCTACAGACCTCTAGGATGCGCATACTTCTGTTCGCCGATGACAGCGCATTGCTAGCACACAGCGAAGAAGCGCTGCAACGTCTGGCTGCAGCGTTCGCTTCGGCAGCATCGAAGTTTGGATTGGAAATCAACACAGGTAAGACGTTTTCGTTCTTTCAGCCTTCTCCTGGTGGAGGTGCTTCCTGTGTACCTCCACACCAAATTCGCATCTCTGGATACACTGTGAATGGCTGCGAAGATTTTTGCTACTTGGGTAGCAACTTGTCCACAGATTTGTCCGTGGACCGCGAGCTGAGAGCGCGTGTGGCAAAGGCTAGTGCTGCTTTCGGACGTCTTGAAAGGCGTGTCTGGAAGAATCACAGCCTGAAGATGGCCACGAAGTTGTGTGTCTACCGCTCAATGGTGCTGTCTATCCTGCTGTACGGCAGTGAGACGTGGACACTGTATCAGCGGAACGTGAGCTATTTGAGCCGTTTCCATGTTCAGTGTCTGAGGCGCATCTTGGGTATTCGGTGGTCGGACATGATTCCGAACACTGAGGTACTGCGGCGAGCGGACATGGACGGGATGGAAGCCATGTTGATGCTGAACCAGCTCCGTTGGCTCGGTCACGTCCGTCGGATGGGCGATGACCGTATCCCGAAGCAGTTACTGTACGGACAAGTGAAGTCAGGTAAGCGAAATCCCGGTGGCCAGAAGCGGAGGTACCAGGATGTTGTGCAGGTAAGTCTTTCACGTTGTAACATTGATTTTAGATGTTGGGAAGATTTGGCGTTGAACCGGACGGCCTGGAGGAATACGGTTCGGGCGGGCGTCCGAAAGTTCAACGAGCAATTGTTGCGCGGTCGCGAGCGGAAGCGTGTGGCACGCAAAGGAATCATGGGTGCCATAGGTCGCGGTGGCGTGACTATATGGCGTTGCGATGTGTGCGGCCACGAATGCGCTGGCCGTTTGGGGCTAGTAGGTAACCAACGTACTAATAGTACACAGTTGACGAAAAGCACCTTAGGCTCAGGTAGGTCATATCAGTATATCCATTCTACTTCTGTTAATGACTGCAATGGCCAACATCCTGGTCGTTCACAATTAATTCGCTCTGCTTTTCAGAATCTTGAGTTTCTTTGGTCTTCTATCTCTTCTTTTCTTCAGCTTTGTTGGTGTATTGCATGATAAATGGTCTGTCTAGCTTTTCATAATTCAATGAGAAATTTGCTTTCCTTCCCCATCTTCTCTGGAATGCACTGACACACACTCCTTTAATGCATCGCTTCTTGTATTACGCTTCACAAATCGTTCTCCTTAGTTTAGATCTGGTCATTGCAGCCTCTGTCTGTTTAGTTTCCGAGAGATAAGAGTTTTTTTCCTGGCATAGGGGGGTCAGCGTTACATTAGTCGATTTGAAACAAGACAGGGCTTGGTACAATGCTGAGAGAAGAAAATGCACACTGATGGGTTGCTTAGTAATGACGAATTATATATATGGGTTCAGACAGAGTGATGATGATGATGATGAGGAGGAGGAGGAGGATGGTGATGAGAATGATGACGATGATCATGATGAGATAACAGCAGAATCGTGTCAATAGAGAGATAATTAAAGTGGTTTACGGCAGTCAGGTATCAGACAAACTGACAATACTGCCAAAACAATCATACACAGAGCGCACAATACACTTTTATCCGGTTTGTGTAGAAAAGGAGAGTGTGGAAAAAAGATAAACAAAATGCTCGATGTGTCTAATTGAAGGCGCGTGTGTGTCGTTGAGTAGTTTGGTCAGTACTAGATACCTACTTAACTCTCGCACCCAATAGTGTAGTTCAGGTTGTAAGGTTAATGGTCGACTGGAGATTGTGACTCTGCGTAGTACCTGTCAGATCGGCGTTTGGATTGGTCTGTCGAATCCGCCTTGAAAACAGCCTCAGATAGGCTATTCTAATAACAAGTGGATCACACAGATGATCAGTCTGTCTTACGAGGCAAGTCGGTGCATCACCTGTGAAATTTAAGAGGTTCATTCTGACCCTTGCTTCACCCTTGTGTTGCAGCTGACCAGTGCGCGAATTAGCTATGCTAGGTGAAAAACGTGTGGACCATCATCATATCTTTTGAAGACTACTGTGTACAAGACTGAGCACGGTTATCTGCTTTAGTCAAGTGATGTGTGACAGACGTCCCACTCGTGCAACTCGTTTGTCGATCCATCCTTGAACGTGTTCAAGTAGTCTGATGTCCCGGAATAGGTAGGATGGACACTCACTTGTACCTGGCACCTAAATACACTGCATAAGTGACTACGAAAACAGTTCTGTTGCGGATGACCCAGATTATTATCAACCAAGCGCTTTAAGGCATTGGCCCGCGCGCTATCATACATGTGTTGCGAGAAACCTCTGCATCTTCTCGTACCACTGTTTCGGGATCGCGCTGTTGATGTACGGATGGACAAGGAACATCGGCCGTGTGGCACACTCCTTGAGTGCGTTAATGAGCGTGGAGAACCGTACACTAGGTTATATTGGATGGCATCCGGTTTTCCACCAAACATCCATAGTGTCCTTCAAAGTCTGACCAAAGTGAATCTCCATCTAGCGGGGTAAATGCGGTAGATCAGATCCTTATATCATCAGCGAATTTCAGGCGCTCGCAAAGCATAATGAGCGTGATGTTGTCAATAGATATAGGGAAGAGTAATAGAGCTAATATTGGGCCCCACGGTAGACCCATGAGTGCCAGTTGAGTGCTATAATGTTTCCCAAGTACTATGACACTGTATGCGCTGTCAGGTGGGTGGTCCCCTATCCAGCATAACAATTTTCCGGTAACTCCGCATGACTCATCCATAGCTAGAAACACTTCATTACCGATAGTTTCAGAGGCCTTTTTGGAATCAAGGTATATGATGAACAGGCCCCAGGTGGAATCGGTTGCTCTTATTTGGAAATCGTAGGCAAGGTGTGAATTAGTGACGAAAGTAGCCTGAACGGAACTCGTTGCTCGAGGGCGAATAAATTGTTCAACTGCAGGTGGCATAACACTTGGTCGTTCACTAGTCTTTCTCGGACTTCCAGATTCCTTGAAAGTAACGCAATAGCACGACGGTTAGCAGCACTTACCCTAGCATTGTGAATAGGCGTCACGTGACAGCGCCCCAACTACGGTTGAACAGGAAGTGCAGTGAGACTGCCAAACATTCAGTACAATCTTTGAGAAAATTGGTTATAATAATTTCAAGTCTAGTTGACTTGTGAATCCTAAGTCGCGTGGGCTTCCTCAACACATCAGCTGGAGGTATCGGGAAGCTCTAGAGCGGGCGCTGAGAATCAAGTATTGGCACTTGTGGCACCTAAGGTGAATCACAGTCACCTTGGAATGCTCTCTGTAATTAGATGGAAACAGCCTCGGCTGCCTTGTTTATGAATTCAGTTGAATCATTTGCAGTGGCGACATTTGCCACGCCTGGCTTCAACTTTGATATACTGGGCAGATAAACATGAAGGTTTCCTTTCGAACAAATCCCCGGGTTACTCCGGAAGGCACACCGATCACGCCTGCTCACTGCGTTGCATATGCTATGATTTGCGTTGTGTTGGTGACCAGCCCGATCAGCTGAAACGGTTCCGAGGGTTGAATTTCAGACGCATGGATTTGCGGGTGCCTCTCTTCCGCCACTTTTTGACTTTCTTTCATCTGCCCAGTCTGAGAGACACCTAACTGTCAATCGATTGCAGCGAAACTCTTAACTGACGTTCAGCATGCACTTACGGACATCGCGCCATTGCTTTTCCCTGTTTCTTCATCCAGTAGATTCTTGACGGCGTGTAACTCTGCTCGGTGGAGCGAGAACAGTGCACTGGGGAAGTTTTCAACGCGAGTGGTGTTACATACGAGTTCGAACGAGATAGCGACGTCGTCACTTTAACCTAGAGCGGAGACTCGAGTCGAATTGCCGACCGTCGCTGTTTTGTTTCTACGATCAGAGCCTAGGGGGTTGAAAACTTTTATCGAGAGCTCGGTACCTCTGACGTTTGAGGTGAGACAACTTCCCGTGATAGTGCTCAACCAAGCAGAGCTTTCAGCACGCAAGTTGCACGACTCAGACAGCTTGTTACGCAAGCTTTGTGTGTTCGCCTTCATGGTCTTTCAAGGGTTCACTTGCAGTGAACAACTGTGACTAGGTGGCAGGACATGGCCGTTGTTGGGGTCTGCAGGATACTCGACAACGGCTTGTTTACTGTTGCTGCTGATCAAGTGTCACTTTTGCTAAGGTACAGCGTAACCATTCAGAACGCCAAGCGATGCAAACGCAACTCTTTCGGTTGTTGTCAAGGGACTCAGTTTCCCGGTTGCCCGCCTGAAAGGTCGTGGCCGATCCGCATAGATTCTGACGTCCCCTGGGAAGTCTGTGAAACAGAAGAGCCACACTCACGAGGTTTTCGGTGCTTAAGTAGCTGCTTGCGTGAGCGCTTGTTGATTGTTATGCGTTAATAGAACGTTGGTGGTCACATTCCCTGCTCTATTTATTCTCTTCTCATCGATTCCTCTCTTTACGTTGGAATTCTTTATACCGATTACGAGCTTTTCTTACAATCTGACACTACCGCTCAAGTTACGCGCGTGACAAATCATTTCCCCTACGAATGCTGATCCTGATGTACTATTGAATTTTGTTTTCGCATAGTTTTTTCCTTAGTTTCCCTTTCCGGACCTTTGTTTGTATGTACCCTGGTTTCATTTTCGCCTGACCGCTTCGCCATTACGTGACTGTTGCATTTGGTCATACTTACACGAGCCGTTAATCTCGGAAATTGTATATTTGGTGGATCCAACATCGAGGTTTGTTGTTGTCTTCCACTATTTGGTTTACCATGTTGTTTCCAAACATTAGCACCTTATTAGTAGGAAAATTGCCAACGCGACCGTCTTCCTTTTTGGATCCGAATCGGTTGCCCGACGGGCTCAGAATTTATAGACGCTCGTCACTTACCGACGCGACCATCGTGGATCCAGCATATTGGTAGACGTTGCGAGAAGACTAAGCGTTGGTGGAACAACCACTGGACGTCCGGGATTAACGGTGCTTGATAAATCTGCGTTTGGGAGTCCAAATATATCTGCTAACTGGGTGAATGCCATCAGTCATTTTACAATCGCCGAGCTAACCGAAGTTAACACGCATGATGTGCAAGGACGTTCTCCTGCTTTCCAATCGGCGAAAGCTTCTCCGTGGACAACCGGTTCACTGAGCTTGCCTGCCGCGCCTCTCTGTGTGAAGAATGATCTTGTTCCCTATATCCAACACTTGAGCGATGATCCCCAGGCGACCCATAGTGATGACGATATCGAAACTTATTTAGAGGTTTCCGATATTCCTGCTTCAGTTCACTCCTTGTATGTGCCTTTTCCTTCTAAAGATTCTCATGATATTCGCAGGGACGTGTCTAGAATTGTTGAGTTGTCTGATGTATCATATGATTTTGGCATGCTTGGGGCTCGTAGAGCTAAGCAGGTATCATGCCAGGGGACAGCTCTAGGGATGGTGACGGCCCCACCGGAGAAGACGGAGTGTGTATCTAAACTTCCTAACCTTGTCACAGCTACGACTGGTTGTTCACTTGGGCGAAATTTGATGACGGCTGACAGCCTTATTGGTGAAGAATTGCGTCTAAAGGAAGAAGGGCTGAGGTTTATGAGGGCACAACTAGAATTTCGCAATAGGTTGAAAGGAAGGTCTGATTTTGGTAATACCGAGAAGCCGACGGAAAGGGCGGGTGCAAACGTCCCACCATCTGGCTTGCCATATGGACCTACTTGCGGGTTTCAAGGGAGCTTCATGGATCGGAATATGCGCAAATTATTTATCAGTGTGGACCTGCCAAAAATCGAGCTAGAACCTTTTGAAGGGTCGTCATTGAAATCCCATAGATTCATGTGAACTTTTGAACTCAACGTGTGTAATGAATAAGAAAAACAGTATTCGGTGAACGACTCGTTGAGTCGTTA
The DNA here is from genome assembly GCA_008508345.1 of Paragonimus westermani. Taxonomy (NCBI): domain Eukaryota; kingdom Metazoa; phylum Platyhelminthes; class Trematoda; order Plagiorchiida; family Troglotrematidae; genus Paragonimus; species Paragonimus westermani. The sequence continues at coordinate 290,980 of QNGE01000261.1, forward strand.
GAGGAAAAAGGTCCGTAGGGTAAGGCAGGTTGCTGGACAAGAACCCTGTATGTGGCAGCTTGGATCGAGCGGTCAACCGTGTGATGTACCCGCTGGTGACGTTCCGCTCACGCCCAAGCCCACCACTTTGAGCCGGGTAATTTTTCCCTACTTGCTTATCCAGTCTGCGCTTAACTCAACGAATACTGACGGCCTACACCACCGTTCTAAGTGGGGAGTTCTATGGGCAACAAACACGCACAGGAAAGCAATGTTATCTGCTCAGAAGGCATAAACGCTCCTGGTTTAACTTTAACGAGTGGCCTCGCAGGATTTGCATGGACGCTATTAGAAACATGTACTGATTTGAGTGGAAACCCTTGTGCGTGATCACGTGAGGGATACCAAGTCCTCGCGGTCCTACTAACATTTAAGACCAAATATGCTGTGTGTAAGAGGTCTCAGTGTAGGGTTTTTGGGACGAACCGTGTAAGCGTTTTGTGGTCCCACGTGGAACCCTCTAACAATGCCCCGCCTCAAGCAGGGAGCACGGAACTGTATACTGGCTTCCAGATGAGGGTGGAAGTAAGTGCTCCCCTCTTTCGTAACTACTTGTACTGAACAGACTTAGAAGGCGGCTAAACGAGTCTGACCTGCAAGTGGCCATCCAGGCGAACATACTGCAACTAGCGTGTGTCAATGGATCAATACTGATGATGGCCCTTTTTTGCAGACGCCTTGGTTACTACCTGTTGGTTAGTGCCAATCAAGTAATAACTGACGATCGTTCGAAGTTCAGCCTATCAAACCTTGTATTTAATGACGTTGAATGACAGCAATCCGCGTGGTTTGTCGTGCAATCAACATGTAGTGACAGAAAAATTTCCTTACGATCCGCAAACCGCGGTAGTTCGGGAGGCAATAAGTCGTACATGTCGTCAGCAAATATCGCAGCCTAATATGGAGCCTCGGGGGGCCACGCTGAGAGCTGCCATACTGGATGAAGTGAGTACGTTGGCACCGGACTAAGAGTAGCGGTCCAACAAATAGTCTTGAGGACACTCTATTAGACAAATTTCGGTGCTTGGTGCTATGAGTTTGTTTGACGTGATCATGTTGTACAGTATGAAATGCTTCTCAGAAGTCAAGGAAAGCGACATCTGTAGGTGTGTTATCGCCCATACCAACTGCACACGGGTTATTTTGCCGAAATGAGATTTGTCTGGCATGACCGAATTTCATGTGTCCCATATTAGGCAGTATGCGGGCGCCTCGTGCACTGTGGGTAGTCCCGTATAGCATTACCAAGCATGTTTTCTATAACTTCAGATATCGCTGAGACAAGGCCATCGGACAATGATTTTGAGGGGCTGCGCGATCTCCTGATTTAGATACTGTGACTACTGGCTATGCCTTCTATTCAGTCAGAACTTTCTTCAAATTCAGGGATGAAGTAGACAATGTGAATAACAGTCGTGACAAAACGTGTGCACATTCCTTTCGCCTTGCTGATGCAACTTCACCAGAATCAGGGGTACCCCATTGTTAAATGCGACAGTTTACCTTCCTGGTAAGGGGTTCGAAAGCTTCGAAGGTCGAGGCCTTTTTCGGCGTAGTCTATTGGAAAGGTGGTAAAAAAACCACCAGTTGATTGTGATCATCCACAGTAACTATTTTGGTGCGGTGTTTGGTCATTGTTGCTAGGGTCTCCTCAGTTTTTTCGGTGAGCTAGCCGGTTAGTCTTCGATTATTAATTATTCGCGGCTTGGCTCTAGTCGCACGAGACAAGTGGTTCTAATTATCCCCAAGATTGACTCCTACTTTGCTGGGTAGCAGTTTGTGAAGGCCCCCCTACATCTTGCTCGCGTTGCCCGTTACTAATGTTTCACACTCGCAGATAGATTTCATAATCATGAGAACCGTGCATGAGCTGGTGCCAGTTCATCCCTGCTCTCTCCCTTCTAGTGATTTTGATACTTCAGCTGCGTATACGTGGCTTTTGCCTACTTGACTTCAGTGAGGGATGGAGAACACTTCTGTATATTGCCTTGTTCAACGGCTTCCTGATTTGATTCTAGCGCTCTTACATCGTGGTACAGTCTCGCAGCCACGAAGAGGAACTGAAGAAATCTTCCACAAACGCTAGTGTGCCCCGTGAAAGTCCGACTCATTGACTAGTGTGACTGATGAAAATTCCTTGTGTGGATGTGCTGTAACAAAACGACACCATTATTATCAAGTCCAAAATGTGAGCAAACCGTTTAGATGGCCGAGAATTAAAGCTGTATTCTCCAGCATCCGGTCTAATTGGGGAAGCATTCAACCGTATCGCCACTCCGTTGGCCGGTTCACATGCTGATATCAACCAAGTTGGAGGACGACATCATGACATGAGACAAACGTAGTTCGATGGCACCGTACAGGTCATGGTAGCATATGGTACATCTAGAGACTTAAGCCATCCATCCCTGGCACAGGAAAGGGACAACTAACCCACGTGATCATCAGCATTGAGGATACATGCACTCGCGGCATTATGGCAGTTTGGTGAACGATGAATAGAGGCCAGTAGAAAAGCTCACCTTGTTGGCAGATGAACCAAACGCATGCCGCTTCGGACACCTTATTAAAGGCTGCCAAGTAATCTGCTATCCCATTCTACCGAACTTTCTACGGGGCATTATCTCTCATCATTGATTCTCTTGAGCTCCATTTGCACAACTTGAATCACTAGAATCTTAGTTTCACTATCAACGATGGCTTCGTGCGTCCAGGTTTCGGTTAGTCCAAACATGATAAGCTTGAGGTCTCCACAAACTTGATGCAGTTTAGAGGGCCAGCTTCATAGGCTTTTTATGCGCATATAAGCGGTAGTAGGATTGAATCGTCATGGAAATGGCAGCTGACTGGTCAGGAAGACAGCTGGAGACACACGTTGATTGTGTGAGTGCTTTGGTGGCAGATTACTTGTAGTGTTGCACACGTAACTGTCTCAGCGAGGTCTTTCCGAAGGAAGTGTAAAATGTTTGTCGGATTCTTCGGTGCTGCCGACTTCGGCGAAGCTGACCAACGGACGAATTTTTGGCACCTCTTCTTGGTCGGTTACCACCACTGCGACCAAAGAACTAGTACTCACTGTTGGTAGCTACCTATTTCCAGGTAATAGACTTTTGAACACACAGTGTGGGGGGGAGTAAACAGTTGGCTATGGCTTCCTCGACTGCCAGTAAGCGCTGTTTGATATGTTTGATTGTAAACCCGGTGCGCGATAGATAGGACGAAATGAGTCATTGAGATCGATTGAGTGGTTGGGCTCCACTAGGTGTGCAGCGATAGAAGACGAGCAAGATTTTGACAAGCTCTGAGTTATCCAGGTTAACTCGTTCACTCTTCATAAGTTATAGACGTTTGTTGATGCAGCATAAGCTTTTCAGTTCGTGGTTGGTGTTGATGTGGATGTAGGTCAAGTAGTCATGTTCTGCTGCCAGAGAATCACTTTTTGATACCCTGTCCACTGTGTTTTGCACAGTAATTCGGCTGTCAAATCTTTGGTTTTAGTATACGGGGTAACTGAAAGGGGGCGTGCATCATTGGCTACTACCCCAATGATATTTAACCTTGAGAGAATAATCCGTCAGCGAGACAGCTCATGAGTGCAGTCACTAAAGCGACTGCATCCAAGAGCGCGTGGTACTTCGTATAATACTGTACCGCAGGCCCCAGTGTTCCACACTGATATATGACATGACGACAGCTGACTTCTTACTGAGCATAAACAACAGAAGTGTCTCACGGTACTGCAGCTGAGGCCGACAGTTTCTCCGTATCGCACCCTGAACTCATGAGTACTTTCACTGAGATAGGGTGCTTTCGGAAACAGAAATCACTATGGGTGCAAGCCTCCTGATTCCCATCTACCTCCGACTAAGAATAGACAGTTTTCCACATGTTCCCCTAAACCGTCACGCTACGTGCTGCTTACGTTCCACCATTGAGGTAGAATCGGCTTCAAGGTGGTCAAAGCTAACGCCGGCCAACGTGCCTACTGATTTCTAGTGGGGTTGTCGCAGCTCTGTTAGGGTTCCTCGAGGACTGTCGGTGTTTTTGGGACTCCCCCGAATAGATTTTGCTGGCAGCCGTATTCAAGGTTGTGTTAGTTAGTACGAGTTTTACCTTGCGCATAGGAAACCCTGATCCAGTACCCCACTTAACTGTTCCCGAGCCTAAATCTGATCGTTCGGGTTTTCTGGTTGACGAATGCAACCTGGATAGAACACGGAGTTCAGGCAATTGAAAAAGCGGATGGTCGAGTTGAGTGTGCAACGAACTCAGCCCCGCTGCTGTTTGGGAAACCTGCCTTCGCGCTTCTGATCACGTTTGGTAAAGTTTTCTTCCCTTCGCTTCTACCGATAGGACTTAGCAAGTTGGGATGGCGCTTATTGCGAATGGAATGACCACAATCAAAAGGGCTCTTACTGAAAGCTTTGTACAGTTTAGAGAGCATAGGTTTATCGAGCTCCCGGTGAAATCTTTGTTCACATACCAATCAAGAATCATGGCTGCGGACACCTATCCTCCTGGAACAACCGCCGCAGAGTTTCGTTGTGGACCCTGTACAGAGTACCATGTCGAGGTAGTTCAAACTGTTCGATGTTAACGTGATTTACAGCCACTCGCCCTGATCAATCTCAACAAGTGACCTCAGTGAATATGAGAAGCAGGTGCTGACCACAAAACTACATCCCTTCTAAAATAAAGTTGTCCAGCGAATTCCCCTCCATTACCAACCTGACACATCTTGACGGACTCTTAAACAATGAGAGCGCTTCACCTAGGCGATGCATCTCAGTAAACTAATATGTTCTTTCCACGGCCAAAGTAAACCCACCGCCGAGATCTTGAGTTTTGACCGAGAGACTGGTAATGGAACTGAGAGGCAGCAATGTCCAACGGTGTTGTTTCACGATGCGTCAAATGGTGTTCTGTGACAAACTTTCTGGACATGATCCGGGAAATATCTAATAACTGCAAAGAGCATACAACTCGGCTCCAGCTACCCTCAAAGACAGTCTGCTTGAAACGATTTGTGGTATCTCTACCATTTATCCACACTTCAGCTAGTAATTGATCTGCGCTATGATCGCTGATTTTGTTAAAGTGTGTTGCATTATCTTGTGTTTGCTGAAGTTTAATTGATTAACGCTGAAGGATGGCCCCACGGTTCATGATCTCCTTTGGACAAATTGTATCAATCATCTCTACTCTCACTTCAACCACTGATATCATTTCCTATACTCCTATTCACTCTGGGTCCTGTAAATTTCTGAATGTGCAATGCCCATCGCTTCTTGACGAGCGAACGGTCGTTCTGTTTCGACCAATGACTTCATATGAATGAGCTGAAGCCCGCTTTATCGACACCTATTACTGAGCGGTGCGCAGTTGTCGGTTTTGTTGCACGGCCACTCTCTTTGTTCAACTTCTTAGAACACTACACATCGGAAGTGAGCGATCAAAGTTTTTTGCGTGTTTATTCAATTGGTATTCTATTGAATGCAGCTTCTACGAGCGTCTTTTCAAAGACCATTTCAAAGATAAACTATCTTCTCTACCGTTGGATATTACGATAGGCATTCATTATGACATCAGACTACACATAAATAATATTAACAATAGTAGTGTATATTTCCAAACGCATGTACAGAGAGCACATTGGGTTAGGCGATATCATTGCGGATAATTACTGGCGAAACAAAACAACGAATAATCAGACGCCAAAAAGAACGTGAACAGAAAGAAAATGATTGTGGTTCGCGAAACTTTGATGCACGCAGCAGGAAAACAGGTGGCTCGTCCGCTTCACGGATTCAGTCCAAAAGATCGGATGTCACATGGATCCATCTTTTACAAGGTTGTGGGGGGATGTTTCAAAGGGTTCAGGGCCACTCTGTGGAGAACGTATGGGAGCCGGTTTCCTTTCATACCCGGGAAAAAACTTGAGCCACCTGTAACATGCAGGCCAGCCGACTGTACTCTGGATGCCCGTGACTTCGCGGAACAACCTTCGGGCAACGTGGACGCATCAGGGGACAACGCTCTTCCGAAGTAGGGGTTCGAACAACAGTTCTGAAAAGAGAAACAATACAAACAAACATGAGCTCAAGGCCCAGTAAGCCATGCACACGACTTACACAAACGAACACTAAAACGGCACCGACAACACAGCAGCACGCCTCGTCAAACAACTCAAACTCAATTCGTGCGCGCTCGCTGGTTTCGGCTGCGCGTTACACCACCTGATAATTCGCCGAGTGACCTTGAAGCCGAATATTATCATTGGTTGCCTAAGCAGCATGCATGTAGCAGGCATACGTGTAATATGTATGTAGACCACATTTATGAGAAATACCTAAGGTGTACGGGGAAATATATACATATATAAGTAAGCACGTGCTTTCACACGTTCGCAAATATTTCCCCGTACACATAAGGTATTTCATATATACTTATAGGCATACCTATTTACCTATAGATATATTGTGACAGAAATTTGTATATGTATATATATACGTAGATATGTATGCATATACCTCTATATACCTATATACGTGTGTATATGTACACATGAGTATATGCGTGTATATATAAACCCTGATGAACGTATTCGTATATGTATGTATATAGAATTATATATATTTATGTATATAAGTATACATACATCGGTATATACACATAAATACATATGTGTATATGTATACTTATACATATATATAATTACATATATATACACATATGTATACGTGTATCTGTATATAGATGTGTAAATGTATGCGTATATATATATATGTAAACATCTATTTCCACAACAGTTTACATATGATTACATATATAATCATGTATGTACATATACGTATATATATATTTGAGTAGAAATATATATAACATGTGTATATAAATATATGTATATAAAAATATATAAATATATGTACACACGTTAATGCATCCTTATATGCACATATATATGTGTATATGCATACACAAATATGTATGTATATACATATTTCTGAACGAACGTGTATAACGTTAAAAATAGGTATACATGTATATATATACATGTGTACGTATATGCATACATATGAACATAAATGCATATACGTATATGTACACATATACACGTGTATATACACAGATTGCCAATGGAATGAGACTCATTGGCCCTAATCGCCCATCCACGGTAAACCGTATGCCCAATCGTTTGTGGACCCAAGAGGATGCCACTGAAATAAGACTCAGAGACCCTCATCGTCTGCCCTCAGTGAGCAATCGTACGCGTGTTAACAATAAGTGAACAGGGATCGAGATGAAAATCAATTAGTAAAAACCCTAAAGAGGGCAGTGGGATCATTCCAGTTTGTTTTGAGAAGGACAGTGGGGCCGTTCTCGTGGTTCACCTTGGCTGGTGAATTGTCTCACAGTCCAAGTAGGCGAGGTCGACGTCGGATTTGTGGAAGTCAGCACACGAGTGATGGTACCAGAAAGAGCACCTGGAGCAATGGACGCAGTTGACGTTGCCTGGGATGTTCCTTTAGGTAAACAGTTCTGCGCCAAACAGCAAGCACTACTGTCCTTCTGCTTTCAGCAGATCGCGTAATTTAGCAAGCCCGCTCCGAGAGTCAACCTTACGCTGCTTCTCACGTAGATTGCGTTAGTCGTCTGACTTCATGTTGATCTTGAACTTACATTTAACGTAGAACTTCATTTCATGAGTGCTTTTGAACCTCTGCATCATCCTAGTCACATGCCGCTCATCTGCCATCGACAGACGTCTAGTTCTGGGATATATGCTAGGCCGTTCAACTTGGAAGTCGCGCAAGTGTTCTAGTTTGGCCTTCTCAATCCGATATGCCCCACTACGGTAGTGAACTACCCAAGAGACCTTGCAACCGTAGTCGGCGAATGTGAAAGGTAATGTCATAAAAGTTGTACTAATATATTACCGTCTGGCGGCTACCGCCCGACGATTACAGTGCACACATTTATACACGACACTTCCTTACGAGCAGCCTGGCGGCAAATATGTTCCCCTGAGCCTCTTGGCACTTGCTGCCGTTTGCGAACTGTTGATGAAGAAACTGCTAAACGTTTCCCGTTGAAATCTGTTGAGATCCTCCTTGTAATCCCGAAAGTTCTGCTACTTCTCCACCATTCTCCAGAAGACGTCTTCGTTGTTCACCGCCATGCTGATTCACCGTAAGAAAGTGATTTACTTGTGGTGGAATATTTAAACACTAACTAGGTGCGATAATGTTAGCACCCGTGAAATGCGCATTTTCATATATTTGATTAGGGATTTTCACTTGTACCATTTTGCTGAAACTTGCCGTAACACTAACCTTATACCAGTTTCCCCACTATTTTTGTATGAAAAGAAACCGATTCTCGAAGATTGCCTAAGCGCATCTTTGAAGTGTTTTCGCTACTGGAGGATAACATGGTGTAGAAATTACCCTCAGGGACTGAAGTCTGCCATTATTTGACGATTAAATGAGAACTCATTAGAAATCGGACGATCTTATCGTGATATTGCCCAGGAATGTGAAATCATCGATTTCCATGACAGAGAGCATCAGGAGAGTTGAAAAGATGTATTTTAGTCCACCGTAGGTTATGACGTTGTGACAGTATGGTGCAAGTAGACTGAACATAGATCAAAGACGCCAGTGTGTCCAACCATATGTAGTGACGCTGTGACCACGGGGTGCACGTAGGCTGACCATCGATCGGTGCACCCGGGATGGCTTCATGCGGTACAGTACTTGACTTCTTGTTAAACATCTTTGGTTTTATGAAGAAACGTGAAATTCCATCTTCTCGGTGGTCAGGTGACTGAAAAAAATGTACCGATATTTCGCTACCTTGAGGCCAAAGCAGCTCACGCTGATTAAGTTGAGCAGTATCTACTCTAAACAAATCACGACGGCTTTCGCCGGCATTATGTTCAGAAATCGTTGGCTGCAGCCTTACCTACTTACCCACGGCGCCTCAAAATTTCAGTGGTTTCCACTTGTACGTGGGGATGATCATAATCACACGAACGTATCAAATGTCTACACACATTTCAAGGAATAGCGAATGAGAATGTTCAAAAAATGGTTTAAAAACCACATTCCAAGGAACAACACTTCGCACGTAAAACTGCACAATCAGTCTCCCGCTGCTTCCAGGCAAGCATACTACTATCCTAGGGGTTACGGTTACCATCCATGGTTCCGTAGTAATTCATCCTCCTACTTAAAATAGTAGTGCTACCAGGAACCAAGTTCCCAATATGTATACCCCAAAAAGCACGTCATCGCCTTGTTATAACAACAACACAAACGTACGCCAAACCAGTACTTTTTAGTGCACCCCCTGATATTTCATCAACCGCCACCTGGCCCCCCTCCACAAGTCCCACTCTGTCATCCCTACAAAATGGCACTCTTCTAGCACTTCCTATCATGGAGTCAAACCTTTACGACATCCACTCAAATATGAGCAGAAACTCGGTACATCCCCTAGATCAGGCCTTTCCATTTGGTATTTCGCCACTCGCTGCCCCATCTCTCATGATGTTCTTTAGCAGTTTATCTGCTGTATCTGACAAAAAGAATTTCGTAAGTCTATTACTAAGGAACGCAAGATCATTGGTTGGTAAGATGCACTTTTTCAAACCATTTGTCTTTATATCTAATCCCAATATCATCATTGTAACTGAGACGTGGTGCTCTCCTGACACTCCAGACAGTCAGATGAGCATCGTAGGATATCACATGTTCCGCAGGGATCGTCTCACAGGACAAGAAGGTGGATGCATCATTTACCTAAAAGAGCAATTCTCCGCAGTAACACTTGATGCGTCTGTACTTCATAGACTCGAGGACCCGTTGTGGTTAACGGTCTCCATTGGCTCTCGCGAGCTACATATGAGATGCATCTACAGACCGCCAAATGCTGCGAGCAATGATTTAACTGACCTTGTGGAGATAATGAATCATGTGTCCAACATGCCCTTTGAACACAAACTAGTAGGCGGTGACTTTAACATGTCTAATGTCTCCTGGACCTCATTCTCTGCTCCAGCCAAACAGGCCGAATTCCTTTCATGCATTCAGCTGAATGACTGGAACCCACATGTCCTAATGCCCACCAGAAAGGGGC
>QNGE01000261.1:303733-344297 GCA_008508345.1 Paragonimus westermani
AACACTGTCAAATTACTCGAGCGTGAGCGCGGAGCCAAAATGTGGTAAAACCCAAACTGAAATGACTCACAGTAGTTCGTGAAGGCGTATTAGTTTAGAAATCCACAACACGGAATGGAATATTCGACGGAGAAGAACCGCGATGTTACTCTTAATATATTTCCACCGAAAACAGATGGCTGGTTCCGTTAGTATTTAACTTTCCCGAAACCTGTACGCGAGCAACACAGAACGCAGAGAAGACGCACAGCGCACGACCTCGGAAGTAGATTTTGGATTATTGATTATCAAATCAATCGAGTAACTCGATTTAAACCTGGACTGTACAAGTTAGTTAGATAAAGGCGAGAAGAGTGAACAAGAAAAATTATAAAGTACAAAATGCTGTACAGAACGCTACTAGTTACAACTATTAATTTTGGAACTAGTTTACACACCATACCGCAGGCAGGTCAATGAAATCTCCAGGCCGCTACAGGTGTATTTTGGCCTCGCTACTGTGTTCCTTATCTCTATTTTTCATTGCTTAAGTCAACCGGACAGGGTATCAAATGGTGTGAACCCATGCTGCATACCTAGACGTGCTCTCGAAAAATGCGTTGAGGTCGACTCAGTTCAAACAAATGGTGTCTCCATGGTACAGAGACATTTGATGTGGGTTGTGTAGGATAATAAAACAGAATATGAAGGTATGTACGATACTCTGTAAACATTTGAGTGTGAGCCTCTCATTGGACGGGTTACTTTAAGTAACACCAGGTAATCACGTGGCTTCAGGACCCCATTCGGAGGTAAATGTGCGTTGGTGCTGGGATCTGTTTGTTCCAGCTCTTCAGGTTGTTGGTTAGATTCACAGGGTCGTAGCGTAAAGGCTCATCAGTCGTACTAGGCGCGTGAAATCGCTTAGCAGATAACAGACAAAGTGACTTAATAATTATTAAGCAGTGTAGCGACCCTATTTGTTTATGGCTGTGTTGAGGTTACAGTTAGCCATAAACAGATAGGGGCGCTACAGCAGCTTAAGCTGCTTCGTGTCATTTGTAGTGCTAGATCCTGAATTCGTACGCCCAGAGTTTCCCCAACCTTATGCTACCGTGAATCGGAAGTCGCAGGGAGAAAACGATGAATCTGCAAACAAACTTTGTTTATTAATTTACTCACCGTTCGCAACGGCCTTCAACGTGACAATTAAGGGGTGCTAGGGAGCTGGAGGTGAGAGCACCTGGAGCACAACCACACAGCAGCCACCAGAGTGGAAGAGTGCGTCGACGGAAAATTCCGGTGGACCTTCAGAATTCAAACAAGCGTTAGACTGGTTAAACGGCGTTCCTAACGGTAATAGCTCAACATTGTTATCCTAGTGAACGTAACCTACAGCAATAGAGATGATGTGGATTCATTATACAGCTACGAGCAAAACTGCGATACTTATGCCGGCCCACTAACTTTGATGCTAGTGGTTTGTAGTAAGTTTACATTCACAAGGTAACGTGAACCGGCGCGGTGGTACTGGAAGGCAACTCTCACGTCGCTGGGAGTTTGGAATTTTGGGGACGTCGAAGGTGATCTCACTACACATTCATTTTGTTCAAGTGTTACGCGACATTCATTTTTTTACGTGTTCTATGGTCCAGTTGTGTTTGAGAGTCTCTTGAGTCTTTTTGATCTTTGCGCGTTTCATGTGTTATGGAGTGTCCTTAGGATTAGCTTTAAACGGTGAGCTATCCTCAACTGAAACGGTTTTCGTATCACCGCAGACGGTTAGCCACTTGCAGCGTCACTTGGACCATAAGGTATATCTCACAACAACAGGGTTATCCTCCATTCTCCCGCTTACCCAGCGAGTATCGCACTCGTTTTCAAGGGTGGTTGACGTAAATGTCCCAGTGGTTACAACCCAGTTGCTTTGATATCGCGCGTCTCAAAAATTCTGGAGGCGCTTGTTTACGACTCGCTTTATAAACACCTTAATTCACCAATGCACAACACGGATTTTGAAGGGGCCGTTTGTGCACCGCACATCTACTGATAGCCACTGGTCAGTGGACCAAAGCATTTGATCAGGGCAATGGAATAGGCGTCGTATATCTCGACTTTTCCAAAACGTTCGACCGCGTAGACCATGCCGTTTCGGTCGGCAAGCTTTTCCACTATGGGGTAGGAGGCAATTTTCTTCATTGGCTTGGGTCGTATCTTGCTAACAGTCTGTACATGATGCGCGTTAATGGTACATTTTCTGCCTGCAGACCTAGCCTCAGTGGAGTACCTCAGGGTCCAGTGGGCTAATTGGCGGACACATGGACAATCAAACAGCAGGTCTGCTTTTACCTTCGTTGTAAGCAGGCCCACGTTTCCGAACCATACAACAAAATAGAACGTACACAAGCATTATACACCATTTCATTCAGCGGCAAATGAACGTCTTTTCGACGTCTCAGATTACGCAGGTTGACAAAGGCAACCCATACCTTAGCTATTGTCGCTGATATATCACCAAAAAACTTGCGGCCTGATGAGATATTGCTACCTATGCATGTGAAGATGCCCACAGTCTCAAGTAGATTGCCCGCAATGCAAAAAGTAGGAGCGGAAATTTCCCAGTCTTAAAGATACGCTTTGCACCTTGAAGTGTGCACTCGTCTGGAAACCTGGCGGCCTAAGCCATTGATCGATGCAGTGTTGGAACTATCCTAAACGCATACGCAGAGGAAGCGCTGTTTGATTGGATACCCGTCAAACAACCACTTTTGCGCTTTCAGACTCGAAGGTACGGTTAGGAATTGAGGGTCACCCATCAAAAGCCCTGTCTGTTTGTGGATGCGACGCATGCCTCCACAGACTTTAGTCTGGACGTAATTAAAGATGACTTGTGTCACTAGCTCATTAACCTGTACACTGCGCGGCGCATGGACATTGTAGTACTACTGGTTGGAGACTTGAACGCTCAAACAGACAGGGTAAGCTCTGGCGAACGTGAATTAGGAGTCCTACATTTTTACGGCACTTGTCGAACAGGCAGTAGTGAACGTTTGCTGCAGCTTCGTGCGGATAACGGTTTGTTTCTGGCTAGTACTCATTTTCAACGTTATTGGCATCAGTGCGCCACCTGGCGATCTGCATCGCCAAGTGTATCATGGACACAAACTGACCACAGCCGTCAGCCACCGTGGCCTGGCTGTTTCCAAGATTTGAAGTCAATCTGGAGCACCTGCGTAGATTCCGGTCATGCACTTTTATGTGCTATGTTCGCTTTATGTTTTGGTGAAAAATCACTCCGTCGACCACCAACTGATATACCTAAACGGGTAGCACCACAGACGCTTTACGTTTACCAGTGTGCGCTTGTCTCAAATCTAGGTCCCCACCCACTGGACGACATTAAAGCATACTGGGCAAACATGCGACATGCAGTGCATAAGTGCGGTACTGTCTCATGTGGTACTACTACTCGTTCAGCTGCCAACTGCCGTGTCTCTATTCAATCACTAGAGCTTCTCGACGCTCACTGCAATGTTTCATCCATCAGTGAATACAATTCGGTTCACAAGGCTACCAACCTGGAGCTTCGGAAGCAACTACGGGAGGATCGGGAGGCCTGGTTGATTGGAACAGCACTTTTTCTCAAGAATTCGCTATATTTCCCAAGGAAAATGGATGCTTCTATTTTGATAACTCGAATACCCGTCATTAATGGAATGTCTTTCTGGACGTCAAAAGGGCATTTGACTCGGTTGACAGGGCTGTAATCTGGGACTATCTGCTGAGTAACGATGTGTCCGTGAAATATGTGAGCATCCTGAAAGACCACGAGTCGGATTAGGGCTTATGAAATCGCATCACCGATCTTTAGCATCTCAAACGGGGTGTGAAAAGTTTGTTCATCTTCCCATATCCTGTTCAACTTTGCAGTAGATCAGGTCCCGCAGTGTTCTCTGACAAACTGCGAGTATGATGGTCTGGATTTACTCTCAGACACTCGATTTTGAGACAGAATATACAGATGACATCTGTCTAGTCTGTGAGGGCTCATAGGGAGCCCGGAACATCTACGACAGATTGTAGGCTTCAGTTCATCAGTTCATTCTTTGTACCTACTAAGTGTAAGGTGCTGTTGCGAACTTGGCAGGACTCTATGGTTACTCTGAACGGTTTGGGGTGGTTGAAATGTCTATGTATTTTGAAAGCTGTGTTGGCGCCGATAGAATGTCTGATGAGATCACGAATAGCATAACGAAGGGTTTTTTGGCGTTTGCCAACTTACCTCATCTGCAACGTCGGCATGATCTCAGTCTTTCTGTGAAGTGTCCAGTGTACACTGTGAGAGCAGCCCTATTGTGCGGCTCTAGAACCTGATCCATTCGAGCGGAGGATTTTCATAGGGTGTCTGTTTTCGACCATCGGTGTCTCCAAAACTTACTTACTTCAATGGGGCACTCCAGGATCCCTGGCTAGGATCGGAAAGACACCGAACACCTTTGATTAAGGACGTTATCTGCCATGACGGAGAGCGGAAGTTGATGACGCTCGTGTTGCGAGTCTCTTCGGGCATCGTTGTAACTTGTTCATTATCCATCCACCTTTGTTTCTTTCTTCATTTTACACAATATTTCTCTTCTCTCATTGTGACACGTTTGTCGCTCCTTGTTTTTCAGTGTTATATATATGTCTGATTGTGAAGGCTGTATTACTTTTCGACAGCGAAACTTGGCTGCCAAGGGTAGAAATTGTGAGCTGTCTTCAGGTGTTTGACCACCTTTATCTGTGTTCGGTCGCTCGTATCGGATGACACCAACGAATAAACAACGAAGAGTTTAGAAAGCGGGGGTTTGGTAGTGATTGCCAAACGAATTCTTTTGTTCAATCTCTACGTTTGCACAGTCTTGGATGGTTAGGTCATGTATTAGGGATGTCAGCTAGTCGTCTGCCACATCAAACACTCTTTACGTACGCCGCGGCCAACTAGTGTAAGGCGCAAGGTTGATCACTGTAGGTCTGGTTCGTCTTCCGAGTTGGAAACCGCGAGTCACGCAGTCAGTGGCTGGAAACGTCAAGTGAGATGGCGGCTAATCGAGCTCAGTGGCGTGAACGTTGTCGTTGTTTATCCGAGTTGTATGTGAAGTGAGTGTATTTAATGACGCGGGGCAGTGAAAGCCTTGAGGAAGCTGTCTTGCTGATGACGCCTTACTTTCACTTACAGCTTGGTTGTTTGTTTGCAAGGTCTAGGCAGCTTGATGCTGAATGTTTGTATATGGATTTGGCTATTCTTAGTAGTTAGGTCTCTTCCCATCCCCTTTTTTCTCCTGTCATTCTGTACAGGGTTTGCTTTTTTCTTCACGGTTGTATGACAGTTAGGCATCAATGAGAACCATAGATGTATTGCTGTCTATGATGATAATGACTGCTCTTGGTAGGTACCTGAAAATAACTTTGGTATGGAGAGCAGTGAACGTTTTTGTAGTATCTGTTCTCTCTGCGAACTTCTTCGCGATTTTGATTCTGCCGATTAAATTGTGTCAGTTGGTGATCACTTAAAAGTGGTTTACAACTCCTTAAACCGATTACCAGCTCATTGGTTTGGAATATATTTTGCTTTTCATGCAGAGCTCTTTTTACGTCTTGGCAATGGCTCATATCTGCCATCACGTTGTTGGTGGTGTGCAAGAGCCGACGAACAATTGACTTAACTGTTAGTGATAGGTCAATCGAGACGATCACTCGTGATGTTCCAAGTAGCAAGATGGCGTTCGTCACTAAGCGCTTCCTGCAGTATCTGAACATTAGGCTACTCCACAAAATGATGGGTGTATTGAGCATCCATGCTTTTTGATTGCGAGACTTTTGTTTTACAGACGAAAAATGTTTTCCGATAGTTCATCTTTGTCAGTCTTCACCTGCTTATGACTTCCCGTGTATGCTGGAATTCTCACTTGATCAACTGGACCATCAGAATAGTCTCCGGATTCACTGTTTCTAAAGTCTCCATACTCAACGCGGTTTTTAAGCATTGACATGAACATTTTGGTAGCTTGCAAACGAAAGATGAAGCAGCTGACGCCACTTCGGTTGGCTGCTTACAATCCGAAACGTTTGCTATTGGAGATACTGTTAAGTATAGCACAGTACTACGATTGGTAGCTTATGCACATGGGGCTGAAAAATTTCACTAAAATTCACAGGCGAATCAAAAAAAGAAAGTCAATGTTCGATAATCGAGAATGCTCCTAACATTTACTCAGACAAGCATGTTCAGCTTATACTACGTTTGGAATAGTTTGTCTCACACGCGATCGTGCTCTATGGCGTTTGCACACGCCCCCTTCGGCAAGGGTAAGCATATCTGGCTGTCACTGCACTTAACTTTTGCACAGTAATTATGACCAAACGTGATCTGTTAGTTTGTTGTCAGGACAGCTTCGTTAGTAAGACCTTCAAGGGAGCACAACAGTTTCAAGTGTCTCCTGAAGGTGGTCAGCGCGAAACAACGGCTGGTGAAGGTAAATAGTGCCCTACCTCGATGGTGAAAATGAGTGTATTTGCTTCTGACCATACTGTCATTGGGTTCGGTGACTTTTCGATGCCTAACTAGCGTGTGAATTCGGTTCAGACTTCTTATAGTTGCAATTCTTCTGACGTTCGAATTCTCCGTGCTCTTTGTAAACTGCTATTGGCGAACCGTAGTATTGCTAACATTTAATACATATTTCTCACACTCAACTCTTCTCTGCACGCAATATATTGGTGATTACTTTTGATCATTATCTCCAGTGCACAACGTTGATAGTGAACCAAAAGCCGCTCTGACCCTGTTGGACATGGACTTCGTTAGTTTATGTGTAGAGCACGAATCGTCTACGCCTGTATCACAGAAAGTTAAGATCAGACTCAGCGATCGATCATTGACATTTTATACCTGATTCTTCTGTTTGGTCCGCGGATTTCAGTTGTTTTGGCCCTGTGTATATGTATGAATTTTCTTATCTGAATTCGCCATTAATTGCTGTCCAGTTTTATCATCTCCATATTTGTTCTATGTTGTTTGGCGGTACTTATATTTCCGTGTACTGAAAAGTGCGTTGTATATCTCTGTACTTATCCATAGATATATCGGACGCCTGAAACATGGATGAGGTAGGCGCTCTCTTGGTTTACAGCTCATTTGTCCTTTCTAGTACGACTTCAAGAAGCCACAGACTCACGTGGGCATCTTGTTTTGTAGTGAATGCAACAACATGCTTTATCCTAAGGAAGACAAACGAAACAAACGCTTGAACTACGCATGCCGCAATTGTGACTACACTCAGGAGGCTGATAATCCGTGTGTGTATATCAACAAACTTGAACAGGAAGTTGAGTAAGTGTGTGTATGTGTATCTGTTTCACTTATCTATGCGGGTCCAGATGAAACGTTTCTCTCATCTTCTTAGCATCTGCTATCCTATTCCCACTCGGATCTATTGCCATCCCAGCAGGGTTGTGGGATTCGCACATATATTTTTTTACTCTCTAAATGAACATCGTTCTTTCTGGTTTTGTATTGCTTCCGAGTCCACGACACTTGTCTTTGTCGTTCCGTCATAAGTGATGCTGAAAACCGGCGGTCTATTTAAGGAAGCCATCTGCTCAAACACACGAAATTTGCCCTTCGAATCTGATGCAGATTATCTCTACCGGATGAGTCTACTTAGGATGAAACCAATTGCAGTCTGTTTGAGAGCTCAAGTATCGAAAGAACTTTTGACCAGTGTTGCACTGTCCAATGCATCATTGGTAATGAAGGATACCGTTTTTAGACCACTAGTGATTGTCTTATTTGCATGCTTCGCTCATCCACTAGTCAGATGACTGCGTCTTTCGATTCGTCATCGTGATTCGGCCGATGTTTTCTTCTGACACTGAACACGCCTCTCAGTCGGCACTGTTTTTTCTATTGTGCTCGCAAAATTTCCAATTTCGACACACGAGATACGGAGTTAACATTTTTGAACACAATTTAACAACCTAACTTCTACTCGGCCAGTTTCGCCAGATACAAACCAACTTCGTATATGACAGTCCGATGACTGTTTGATAATCTGAGGAAAGTTACTTCCACAAATCAGTTTTGTTTCTTCGAACGCTTACACCTCCATAATACCCACCGTTCTTGTCCTATGGCAATACGTATGCCGTACACTGTATACATAACTTCGCATTTAACCGTAAACACGGTTATCTTAAAAGCATTATTGATGGTGTTGATGCGAAAATTAATGTATACGCTCTGTTCCTTCTTGACTTACTGGAGCAACCGAAAAGGATGCCGGTGTGACCCTAACTATTCAGTCCCTGAACACTTGGTGGTGGCTGGTCGTCGTATTGAGATTTCAACCCTGTTCATTAGTTTAATGTCTAATAAAAACATCAGAGCTATTCAAATTGATCGTTAAAGGCAGTCGCTGTTCAGGGCACCATTATTGGTAAGAACCTTATGATTATCCTGTGAACGCTTACTCAGCCGTATTTCTACAAAACGAGTATGCGCTTCTCTACCAATCGGATGAAGAAAGGAGTTTCAACGTGGCAATAATATGAAAATAACGATAATCTTCGCCGCATTACGTATGTAAGTTCTTCGTACAATTCCACTTCGGGAAATGAGAAAAACAACAGCAACAACTATATCAAAGATGGTAAACATTTTCATCAGTTCATAATCATAGGTGGTACAAAACGAGGAAAATGTGGGATTTGAAAACTGAAAAGAAAAGGAACTCGTAGACGGGCGTTTTTATTTCCGGGAAGATTGTCGATAGTGTTGATCGGTTCAATGCGAAAAGGTGAGTTCCACGGGTGTTTGATGAGGGGAAATCAGGAGCTCAATAAACAATGTTTGAATGGGTGTTAGTGCAATGAACAAATTGGGGTCGTTTGTATTAAGTTCACTGGAGCACAGGTGAATAGAAGATACTGGAAGAATGTGTTTGTGAGCGGGTAGTGAATCGAATCGAAGGCTCACTCATCTGCACGCTGCAGCCAACCTGTCGTACGTGCAAACAAGCAGACGCCTAACATCTTTGAACATATGAATTCGAATAGGTACTAAGCAAGTGGACCGCAGGGGAACGACCGTTTTAGAACCACACGATCTGCGTCAACGAACATCCATATTTACTAACGTGAATCATACACAATGCCCCGTGGACTGTGCCTTCTCATTATTCACACAAACATACTTAGGTTCACTTAGATCAATTCGCAGTCAACTCTTACGAAGATCATAGGCGAAAAACGAGTTTCTTCATGAACGCTGTCTTTTAGACTTGAAGATTATGTGGTCCAGGTTGACGTAATCCGTTCGCGGGAATATATATATATATAATCGAAAAAGGGGACACTGAGTGGTGATCGATTCATTGTAACGTTTCAAATCCCCACTAGGATTCGTTATCAAACAATGGCGCAGTGGTCAACACGGTTGCCTCATGATTGGAATGGCCGGAGTTCAAATCCCGGCCATGGTAAGGATATGCACTACTGACGAACTCTAATGAGAGCGAAACTCGAGTCTAGTGCTTCTTTTCGAAAGAGGCTGGCTAGAGAGTCTGAATGCGAAGGCTGCGATCAAATGTGAGTGATGGTCAACTTGAAAATAAATAAATTTGTCGGAATGAGATTGTTCTGTCGCTCATCCTGTCCGTTTTTCGTTTTACCGTCAACGATGCTGACGTAGTAGATATCTACGTCGACTTGTCGACTGAACGAATTCCGCGAATAGAAAGCCTCCAGTACTAGTCGTTCCCCTTTCATTTTCACTCGCGCGACCACTTTTGCATGGTCTACGTTGACCTCGTAGCTTGTGTCCGCGCGGTGGTGCCACAGTTGTGATCTAGGGTCGGCTGTTCGCATTGCTAATCTGTGTTCGTGCACGCGTGTGCGCAGCTGTTTGCCCGTCTCCCCCACATACTGTTGGTCACACCCGAGGCAAGGAATCGCGTAGACTACGCCAGACTGTTCGTGCGGTTCTACATGATCCTTAGCGTTCATCAGATCCGAACGGAGTGTTCAGTTTGGCTTGTGTGATGTTTGGACGCCCAGTGTTTGGAGCATCCTTTGTATTGCTTCAGATGTGCCGTGAAATGTTTATGGCACTGCCATTCTTGTTCTGGGTTTTGCATGTTCACTTCTTGTGAACCCTCTGATAGATGCCTTTATGAACCTACTGGAGTACCCATTGGAAGCAAACTGTTTGAACGGTTGTTTTTGTTCTTGTCTTCTGAGTTCGAGCGAGCTACAGTGCGTGTCTGCACGTCGAAATAATGTTCGCACGTAACTTTTGAGTTGATAGGCTGGATGATTGCTATCGAATCTGAGAATGACATCAGTTGTCGGTTTACGATAGACATTGGTTTCAAGCTTGCCATCAGGTCGTCTTATGGTCAATACATCGAGAAACGCCAGGTATGAGTTCTCTTCTTCTTTACGTGTGGATGTTATCCCGTCTATTACGTTATTCAGACAGCTGTGGAACTGGTCAAGCTAAGCCCGAGGTAAAACAACAAATATGTCATCCACCTATCGAAGCCACACCTTAGGTTTGAACTTTCGAAAGGTTTCAGGTTCGAAGTGTTTCATTGAGGCGTCGGCAAGTAATCCCGATGTAGGTGAGCCCATCGGTGTGCCTTTCTTCTGCAAGTAGACTCGTCCGTCAAATTGTAGGTCAGTCTCCATGCAGAGCTCTACTAATTGAATCAATTCCTTTGGAGAGAGATTCGTCCTATTGCGGAGACTGTCTTCCTCACTTATAAAATGAAAGGGGAACGACTTGTACTCGAAGCTCTCTATTCGCGGAATTCGTTCAATCGACACGTTGACGTAGACAGTCACTACGTCGGCATCGTTGACGGTGAAACGAAAATCGAGCGAAGACAGATGGACAGGTGGACACGGTGAGTGGTAGAACAACCTCATTCCGACACATTTATTTGTGTGATAACGGATCCTAGTGTAAATTTGAAACGTCACAATAAATCGTTCACCACTCAGTGTCTACCCTCTTTTTCGATTAATTCAAATATATATATATATATGTATATGTTCAACACGGTTAGCTGTGTAAAGTAGCGTACGTGATAGAAAAATCGGGGAAAACTGTGCATTAAGTGGGATAAGATAAGAGAATTCGCAGGGAGAGACTGGAAACCGCGATTCTGAAATGGGACGAAGTCGCCATTAATTTTCTCTCTCCCCAATTTCAGACAGCCTTCCTAATTAAAGGTGTTCATTGTCCTTTGGAACCCAGCCAGGAAACTGCGAACGCTCCACTGAAACAAGCTCGAGTGTCTATGTTTTCAGGCTCTGAAACCAAATCGTACGATGCCTGCTACTTCTGGCTTAAACCACAGACCTAGCAGTCGGTAAGTTGGCATTCGTAGGGCCTGTCCAAAGCAAAAAAGCATTTAAGACTGTATTGTTATACTTAGTGATTGACAAAGTCTGTCCATCTCGAATAGGCGGTGGTTAACGTTTTGCACTGCTTATACCCTGTCATACTCCTCTAATGCTTTTGAGCAGCTGGTGTTCGAAAATGAAGGCTGTCTGCACCGCGATTTCCCAGCCATACAACAAGGCTGCTCGTACCGTGGCAATATGCACTCGGCCTCTATAAGATAAACAGACCATGTCAATACCATAGATAACGTAGGTTGAAAAACATCCTCCGAGCTTTGCTGTATGATTTGTGACCTCATCAAACATTTTATAATTGCTAACGCATCTTCCAAGGTATATGAACTTAGCTACTTCCAATGACATCTTCAAGGATGAGAGGAAGCGCAGAATGTCGCCTGTCTTTCAACAACACTGCACTCAGAAGGTGATAAGATCGCTCCTAGCTGATGAACAGAAGCCTCTTACCTATCTAGGATATTGTGGGTTTCCCATGAACCCATCCAAATTCGACCGACGTCACCTATATTGTGGATTTCAAAGTCTGGTGTCTGATAGCACTTTTGTATCGTCACTTTTACAGAGTACACCAGAGGATTTCGTCCACCGCAAAGTTAAGTGGCAAAGATGAGGCTAGACAGCCTTGTCCCATCCCGCTTAAAGTGCTAATCGTCGGAGATGATCTGCGGTATAGCATAACCTGTCCCGCGGTCTTACAGTAAACTGCCTTCAGGATGTACTTGATGGATACTCCCAGTGTGCAGCTCCGTTGGCTAAATCAGAGGTCTCCCTTCTGTATGAAATGTCGTATTCGAACACCCTGAAGATCGTAGGTATGTGATTAGTGTAATCAGGGCCAAGGCGAACCTCCGCTTTTTCCTAGCGGTTATGTTCACACTTTGAGCTTGGTCTTCGACGTATGATAGCCGCAAGCTGCTTCACTACAATAAATATCAGACTATCCTCCCAATGGTTGTGAATTTGGACAATGTTTGTCGGACCCCAACCCAGGATTTCGGAGCAGGCCCATCAGCTGTTTGACCATAACTGGCCGTCCATCTATAAATAACGAGGGAAGCTCCTCTGAACCAAGTGTTTTTAGACGTTTCAAGTGCTTGATCTTAAGTGAAACTACTGCCTCCAATGGTGGAGACCAACGAACACAGGAAGTGTCTGAAGGCGTAGTTAACGACAGAGTGGCCAGCCGAACTGTTGTTGACAATGTTCATCCTAGTATCCGAAGCCTTGTCGCATGTTCTGGATAAGCTCGCCATCGGTTTTGCAAGTTACTTTGTTCACATCTGACTTCCTTTTGCTCACCGCTCGGATTGGATGGAAGAGCTTTGAGATGTTCTCGGTGGCAGTCGTGTGTTTTAATTTAATAACGCCTATTGTTCACCCTGTTTCACGATCCTCCCTCAGTCACTTCCTAAGTAGCTGTACGGTGGGCGTCAAACAGTTCAAGTGATCACGCAGATGACTGTTTGTTGGCAACGGAACGAACAGTAATACTGAATTACGCGTCTGACACGTATCCGACATATCGGTGGGCGATATCCAAGATTAGGGTCACTTGTGACTGTAGTTAACGAAGTGACCCTCCAACTTAGCACAGGGGGAACTTGGCACATACCAAAATCACAGTCTTGAAACTGCCCACGTCACAGATAACTGACAGCTGTATGATCAATTTGTGTCCATGATTGGCGTTAGAGGTGGCCAAGTAGTGCACTGATATATAGGGCACCGACAGAGCTAGGTCGTCACTAACACAGGGCTGCAGCAAACGTTCGTCAATGTCTGCTATAGGAATACCGTGAAAGTGCTGGCCGTGTACATCACCCTCATCGACACCTAACTTGTCTAATTGAACTTTGAAGTCTTCAGTGTGTAGTGCAATAGCCGTACGTCGCGTAATGTGCAGAAGGTTAGTGAGCTGATGATTAAAGTCTGCGGGAATATGTGCCTTGGTAACGTACAGACGATGTTTTTAACGGCCGTTTCTCGGTACTTCATCTTACTTTGGTTTCTGACAGCACAAACACAACTATCAGCATGGTCCATTCACACAGCGCCTTCTCTTGCGTATGCGCTTGGATCAATCCCAACTCCGGTTTGAACTGCGTGGTCTCTGGACAAGCAAAGACTGTACACACCGAATCAGCCGACGAAGCTTCAAGTTGTGGTATTATGCTGAAATATGGAGGCCTTGTCTCAGCATGACAGCAGATGGCGATGTTGAAAGTCTCAAATATTTGTCTGAAAGCTGTTTGTTGGTGTATTTGTATAGTAGGTGCTCCCTGACCCTTTCTGCTACCTTGGCGTGGTGGTCAGGCTTGCGTACTGTTTTGATCCTGAGGGCTGTGCTGACTGTGACTTCGGTCCTTGCGGGTTCAACCTTGTCAGATTGGCCGATGGGGAGCAGCCAGACAAAAGCAGATGCGTGAGTGGCTGTGGTCTTCTATACATTCTCTTCTTCGGCTTTGTTGGTGCATTGTATGATGAATGGTCTGCCTGGCTTTTCATAGTTGAGCGAGAAATTTGCTTTTCATCCCCATCTTTTTTAGGTTGCACTAACCTGCAATCCTATACTGCAACCATTCTTGTATTACGCTTCATAAATCTTTCTTCTCAGTGTAGATCTCGTCATTGCAGCCTCTCTCTGTTTACTTTCCGAGAGATAAGAGTTTCCCTTCCTTATTAGCCAATCAACTGGCTAACCAGCATTGGCCGGCTGGACACAAAGGCCCCACTATCACACCTCCCATTCTTCTTCCTTCGGGTTTACACTGGATATGTGGTGTGTTGGTGGAACTGCAATTGGTGCAGCGCAAGCCAGTTGCAGTGATGGATAAGCGCAGGCGTCCTTTGGCTTCGGTCACTGTGACAGTCCAATCCGAATCGAATGCCGCCAACCATAGTAGGTGCTCGGACGTTGAAGGTTGCTAACTGGTGTCCGTGGAAAAATGGGGGCTTGTCTCCGTCAACTAATGGTATCACGTTGATTTCCGGCGCACCATCTTGCTGGCTGACTTCCGTCGCGAGCGTTAAATGAGGAAAGTCTCTAGTGTATTTAGAGACGAAATTTCATGATCTCCAAGTAGAGAATCATTGGTCAAACGGGTAATTTGGTTGGTGTGGTTGTGTGATGTTGGGACAAAGCTGATCAACGGCATGTGGTCAACGAGTTTAGAGAAACGGAGTGAAACGGACATCATCCCTAATAAGTTCGTATGCAGTTTCGTTCTAGCTATTTCCACCAAAGAGGGCAAATTTCGTAAAGCTGCTGCTCTTGTCCCGTCCGGTGGGGATTTTTTTGGGAAATTGAGACCCTCGAGAGATCACCCCCATACTCCACCACATACTAAAGTGGTGCCACGATAGTTTGATGCTTTCTCTGGGGAAACCACAACGTTTATCACTACGACTTTGTTCCTTAAAATCCGGAGTCCCAGCTAAGCGGGATAACCAACATCATTCTGCAGACATCCCAGGTTGTTGTGCTCAGTTGGTGCCATCATTTTATCGGTTTTACCCGAACAAAGGTCACTTATGTTACTGTGTAATAGTTAAACCTCACATCATTTGGAATTGTAGAAAGCACGGGCTGTCCAACGTTAGATTACGTGCGGCTGATATTTATGAGGTACACTGATCTCATTTCATCTAAACAGGATGATAAGTAATTCCTGCTTGGGACATATAAGAATGTTTCTGCAAACTGGTGTGATACAGTCTCGGGGGCAGTGTAGTGTGTGGGGAGTGCATTTATTCACCGACGGAGCTGATCTTTTAGAAACTGCGTCAACTGCAGTGTAAAACCGGACTTTGGTAAGAATGGTAAAATGCTCTCTTTTGTGCCTATGTATTGTTGATGCATGATTTAGGGTGTCTTCCACGATGATGGCTACCTGTTATAAAGTCCACCTGTGGCCGGTTCATAGTGTCAAGCTCACCGAAAAGCAGTGAGTAACTAAGACGATTATTTGAGTAAAACAATGAGAAGACGCAACTCATGTGATGTTCTCCACAGTAACATTTCGTACATTCTGATCACACACGGACATTTAACTATTCTTAAAGTAGTCAAAGTTCCACAGAGCGGAAGTCATGGCTTAAGGGATTAAACAGACAGACACCAAAAGTGAAAATCAAAATTGTGGGAATGCCGACTACCAGGGTAGCCGCGGTGTCAACACAGGTTGCTTTTGAACACCCAGTTAGGGGACTGTGGCGTTTAATGTCCAAAGCCTCAGCAAACTGGAGTATGCGTTTCCGGCTGCTCTGAAAGATCACCGAGAACGCATCAGAAACTTTGACTGTATCCCGTTTGTATTATGTGCCTTGCTACGGAAGATGCGGGGTGCCATCCATCGGCATCCATACAGGCTCCTGGCGTTTCTAATTGCGTCTCAAGCCATTTTGGGTACATGCTGCTTGATACAAACAGCTAGTTGTCGGTTTGTTCTCCCTATGTAGCTCATACTGCAGCTACACGAGTATTTGTATAAACAGTGAGATGTGACAGACGTTCACTGTTTGTTTGTAACCGGGGTGACTGGTAGAGTTCTCGTTCGTTGTATTACACACAGCTTTACAGCGTTATAAGTCCTGGATACAGCCGCTGTTAGACGCTTCCTCGTCATTGTTGACCTGCTGTCCCCTAGAAACGTGAGTTCTAAATACACCGTCCTCTTCGGTACCGTCGTCACAAGTGTGGTGACGCCTTCGCTGTACTTTCTAATAAATCCCAGAGGGTACCCGTTGACCTGCAGAGTGTTTGTCAGTAAGCCTAACTCTAGCTGTAGGTTGTCTTCAGTGCAAATCCTTCATTACATGTCCATGTGTGATCAAAATGTACGAAATGTTACTCCGGAGAGCATCACATGAATTGCGTCTTCTCATTGTTTTACTCAAGTTCATCAAGGGAACAAACTGTTTCAATTTTCTACTAAGACGCTTATTGTCAGTACGTGACATCGACGTGCAGGTGAAACGACTGAAACCGATCGTGTGGAATGAACCGCACGTCCAAATGCGTGGAGGCATCTGTCGGTATCTTTACTCGTTCAGACGATTGTTTAAACGCGTGCAAAAGTTTACAACAAAAAGGATATAAATGACAATCTACACTGAAACATGGTCCATGACAAATAACTAGGGTAGCTACTGGTCTGATCAGTGGTTTCTAAGACCTCTACTATATCTTCTGTTTGGATCGTCTTCTCACAGAGGTCTTTTTAACTCTCTTAACAAAAGGAAACCCTGAGAGAATCTCAGTATTTTTTATCTCAACTTGTATAAATGAAGCAGACGATATTTTTGGTAAGCCAGCTCCAATTGACTACTTCCTGGCATGGGGTCCATCTCCTTTGAATTGGTCGATGTTACAGTACGTTCACACGGAAGCGTTTGCTTTAAATTGGCATCTACGGCGGCACTCTGACATGAGTAACTCCGAACTCTGGGCACTTCGGTCCACCTTGTTACCTTCCCTGTGTTTGTTCGCTCGGTCGCTCTGTTTGTTTTGTGTACCAACCCATTAATGTGTTCTCGCCAAGGGAATGTAATTTGTACGTGTTCGCTGGTAAGTGATGGATAGGCCCCGTATGGGCCAAGTACCTATTAGTTAACAATTGCAGTGTGGCTGTGGTTTGATTGTGATTAGTGGATAGCATCCTGATTCCTGTACTACCGCAAACTCAAAACGAGGTGTAGGCGTGCTAAACCCGGGTTACCCCTCCCCCCTACATCACAGCGTTTCAATGTGTTTGATTTATTCTGAGAACACGGTGGCTTGTTTATGCATCCTAATCGGATGTGTAATGAATCCTGGTCATAGTACGGCCCAATATTACTGCCTCAGTGTCCCCGGGTTACTTTGATCTACACTTTTAGTTTTCAACAGCCCTCCATATCTATTACTCAGAATGTTGCACAGAAGCGAGCACGCTGTTATGAAAAGTCCCACATTTTTTCCTTGTCTTCATCTCTCTTTTTTCACTTTTGGGCTATGCCTAAACTGCTCTCTATTCCCTACTCTACCACCCGCACAGCGAATTGGCCTTGATCGTCCCGGACGTTGTACACGACCCGACTTTGCCTCGGACAGAGGATCACAAATGTCGAATCTGCGGGAAGCAAGAGGCCGTGTTTTTTCAGTCCCAGACTCTCAAGGCAGAAGAAAATATGCGCTTGTATTATGTGTGCACAAATGTGGAATGTTTACACAAATGGACCGAGTGAAACTTGGAACCGTTTTTCTAATCCATTTTTGCACACTCCCCCGCCCCCTTGCTTGTCTTATGACCAGTTTCTCCTCACGCCTGAGATACCTACAGACAAATACGACGTGGTCTATCGGCTGTAGCAAATCTCTTTGGGCACCCGTATGTTGCCTGGACAAATTGAGATGCTGGCTGTTCACAGCTTTCTTCTTGTCGGAACTCATGAACATCAATTCCTGCTCTGAATGACGATCGTTCCCTATTTATTCTGCCTGTATATAACTACGCCATCGTTTGCCATTTTATACTCGTGGTCATTGTTCTTATTGAAAACGGAACTCATTGCATATTGATTTGTGATTTTTCCGGTTTAAATGGTGAACCGAAACGTGATTTTTCCGTATTCCAGATATGCGATTTAGGCTACAAACTTGTCAATCAGTTTTGTTGGTCGTATCGATGCAAATCATCGACGGATACGCTGTTACAGTGCGTTGACTTTACATTGGCTAAATCAGGCATGTAATTAAGCAGGACGTCTGAACTAATTGGTTGATTTCACACCATTATAGGTGCCTACTTAATCCATTCCTGTTTGTTTCTTTCGTAAGCTGAAGACAGCGTTGTTTGGCCATTTTCAATAGGTGTGTGATGCTGGATGGCAGTTCTCGTTTTGTCCAGTCCACCTGGATGAGATTTAGGGTTTCACTTGTGAAGTGGTGCTCCAAAATTTTATCAATAACGTTAATCGTAAACTGGTTAGTGCGGTTTTGGAGGTTGCTGCCATCTTGCTCAATTTGAAATTTGTATCTTGAACGACTTGATATTGGAATCGTATCTTGTATTTCTGTTGTTGGGACAATGTTCTCCAAATCGTTACACGTCTGATGTCAAAATGTTTCGCTCAGAAAATCACAGTTGGAAAAGCTTTTCATTACAGCTTTGGAATGTTCTCGCTGTAGGTCGATAATGTCGGACGTACTGAAAACTCATTATCGCTGATTGTGTTCTGTTTCACGCTTTGAATGGCATCAACTGGTAAACAATAAGGATATTAAAGGGTGGATTTTTGATCGTAATGATCGTTCAAGTTCGCTCATCGGAATTCTGAAAATACACAGATTTAGCCGGTTAATTCATATGTTAGGTGTCGGTTTATCGATTACCGCCTCGTACACTCTTAGTGAGTTATGTGAATTGGTGTACTACACGGTAAATATCGATTGCTCGACGACGGAAAGGGGTGCAGTCATTCGATAGTAATGAACCATAGGTGGAACTCGTCTTCTCCGCTCGGGCCTGTAATTGTTCACAGCTGTTCAATATTTCAAAAGTTATATTCAGTCATAATTTCATTTCAACCTTCTTGTTGTGCGTTTGGGAGATACTATGCGCTGAAGCAGTTTGTACAATCTTTTCCACGGCCGTGGTTGTTAGTTCTTCGTTAAAGAGGCCAAATGGAACTTCGAAATTTGTCTATCAGATACCAGTTCTCGCTTACAGTGATGGTTTTCGTCGATATATCGTCCATACATTTTTAAAGTAATTAGCCTGAAGATGAAGCACTAAAAATACACACCCGCCGCCGTTGAACTGAAATTTTAAAATTTCTGTTTGTAATCCTTTCTCACAAGGTATAGTGCCATTAGTTACGCTGCTCATATCGTCGCACCATCTGAGCAATCCCGTTCATCATCTTATTGTTCACCCAGTCACCATCAAATATCGGTGTGGTAGTACTGCTCAACTGATTGATGTATCTCCATTGCAAAAGTCTAAACTCGATGCAACAGCTGGCTGACATTGATCAGCCTGTGTTCTACTTGCGACAGTTCATGCCTGAGCTTTGGTTGGCTACACGTGCTCCAGTGGAGATTCTTCGAATCAATTCTATTATAAAGCACAAGTCAGGTGGCTCATTTTGTGTTGTGGCCTCGGCTAATTGTCTTGCAAGCCATGATTTTGTCTAGTTGAGGATAGGCTTCACAGAAATGGTGTAGGTGGTAGTCGATCTCATACACTGAACTTAAGTCACCTCTCACATGTCGATGATACACAAGAAATTGTTTCAGTTCGAGTAAACCTTCCGAGTGGCGCAGTGAACGGAGTTCTATGGCTTGCTTCGTCGCTCATCACTGGGCTTCCTTAATGAGAGTAATGTTCTTCACAAGGTACTAGTGACAAGCTCGTGCATTTAAATTAAAAAATGAGAGCTCATCAGTGCGTGAAATATCTCAAGCAATCGAGTGTTCAACCTTAGTAGTTAATTAGATTTTCTGACCACTAATGTGCAGTTTGGAGACAAGCTAGCATCGCTTGAAACGACAGCACCTTTTCGCGAGTAATGATATTAAGCTTTTCACTCCATTACTCTGTACAGTACAAATAGTGAGTGTGTCGCGCTTGATCGTGTTACTCGGTTGTCCTATAAATACTAAGTCGAAGAACCACTCTATTCCCTCATGCTGCTTTATCGTCTTCACAAACAAATAGCCTGTCGGTTCAGTTTTCCATCAATGTGATCCGATCTGATCTATGAAACTAGTCTTGGTTGTGTGAAATCGACTTTGGGGCGCCGTGAATGTTATGCATGGCGGATGTGGAGACGATTGACTACCAAAAGGCTATCAAGATCGGAGTTTAAGCATCGCCCCACAGAGGGGAAATTGTGAAGCTTCCTCGTGTTTGCACAGTGGATGCCTACGTCACCGTCGCTTTCGGCAGAACAGTTCAAG
Source organism: Paragonimus westermani (assembly GCA_008508345.1). Lineage (NCBI taxonomy): Eukaryota > Metazoa > Platyhelminthes > Trematoda > Plagiorchiida > Troglotrematidae > Paragonimus > Paragonimus westermani. The sequence continues at coordinate 324,120 of QNGE01000261.1, forward strand.
TGGCTTGACAAATCAAGGCAAGATTCGACACAGTGACTACACGCACAACCACGCTGCACGCAAGGTAACTACGGCCGTCGTTCTTCACGTTCATGCTATCGTTGCTCATCTATGATGGTACATTGAGGTCTGACAATAGTCACTGGTCATGTATGTATAAAAAGGTTATACTCAGTCAAAACTGCGCTCGGTATATCACGGATTACATTATCAGTTAGTGGGTTTGAATTTATTCAAATGAATATTCCAATTTCGTGTAGATCCACTTCTGGCTTTTAGGACTGAGCCTTCTGCGGGTAGCACATTTTTATGAGGATAGTGTTGATTTTAAGCATGCGCGATGAAGCAATCCGGAGGTAGATCAGTCGGATAAAGCAAAATATCCGTCAGAATTGGCCGAAAGCGATGTAGATTTTCAACTTGTCCAACGACTACGACTACTGAATCTCGGCCCAACACACCTCCGTTGATCTTCCACTGGATGCATAGTCCTTAAAGAGAGCGCTAAGCATGTCTGCCATTCGCGAAGACCCGCCAGGTAATTACATTCATTTTGTCTTTGACTGGCCTATATGAACAAGATAATGCAGTCAAACATTCTTGTCAGCTCTTTAGGACACCAACTACAAACAACATTGTTGTATCGAGTAATGCATTGTTTAACCAGACCCTGAATTGTCAGGACGATCCACGTTTGGTAGCCTAAACGTAGCTATTATGCGGCTGTTAGTAAAGATCAATTGCCGACCTGCGGGTGGGAAAATTACAATGTTACGACCTGTGCCATTTCGGCCAAGTTTGCAATATGTCTGCCTCACTTAGTTTCAGGAACAATCATTGAGACAGATATGAGAAAGATGCAAAGACAAGATTTGTCGGTGATATTCTGATTCCACGCAACTTTGATACGTATCGCAATGAGTACACGACTGGTTCACTCTATGTTCACTTAATTCCAAACCGCTCGATATGCCCTCAGCGGTAGTGAGAAGATAAACACCGTTGTATATGGTGTGTATGATGTATAGCCGAAGCCATTAAAAACTGGGCACCCTATAGCCATCCAATTTGGTTTGTCGCATGCAACTGACCAATCAGGAGGCGGTAAAGCAATTAAGGACAAAACTGCCATTACACCAGTGGGGGAAGCGAGGAATTTCTCACTGGTCAGAATAACGCGATCAATCATAAGGCATTAGAGAGAGAGTTTAACACCAAAAATCCTAGACCTACAACAACTAAGTTGACGTATTTAGGCACGTTTTTGTTGGATGACAAAAGGAAGTCTGTCATCGCTTGCTTCCTTGTATTCTCTTTAGATATACTAAGCACGACAACACGGTAATAATTCACTTTCACAGAAACGCTTTTGTTCGGCTGCACCCAAAATCACAGCTCCTCCAGCAGTTGTTCAGCGATTTGAGTTGCAACGTCAAACCATCAGCTACGCAACACCAACTGAGGCTCATCTTTGACGGATGTTTTTATGGAGGTATGTGGAGTCTTACTGTCGGGGAAGTCGCCAATTCCCCGAAAATATTGTGTGCCAAAAACTAACACAGTACACTTGTGTGTGAACTCCATAGTTGGCACGGTCATGCGCCACTTCGTCCTTCAACCATTGTGCCAAATCTCTGACACCCCACCTCCGTGCCTCAACGCTCACATTCAGCCTACGCGCCTGAATGCTCACACGCCTACACCCCGCCTACGCGCATCACTGTACTGTTCGGCCCATCATTTGGTCCACCTTTGATTTGATCTTCTGATTGGTCACAAACCCTTTAAATGTGATCTGGTTTGTGACCGTGTTGTCCTCGGATTGAGTGTCACAAGGGACTCTGTCCGTAGGCCAGTCTTCTCCGTGTTCATGCGTTAGCTTCGGGTGGTTGGGTTGGCCGGGAAGTCTCGAACTAGTCGTGCATATTCCACAGTTCGTTGTTCGTTACCGTTGACTATCGTTCCGTTATACGCCGTTCCTCTGACCGTTATTTCGTTATCTGTTTACGTGCTCATAGGTTATTGAAAAAGTTACAGCACTTCCGAACACACCTGATCGGCACGTGATTTTTTAATAAAATTCAGACGAGAATGATATTTGAATTCGTAGAGGCAATGAAGGTATCTGATGTGGTACCGCTACACCTGCGTCGGATTGGTCTAGGATTGAGGGAATAGTCGGTTACCAAGCCCATCACGTAGCTGCAATTCCTCGTTCTTGTCATCCGTGACTACGGTGGAAGAATAATGGTCGGCGAGTCCTTCATACATAGACTACCCAAATTTGAGTAACCATTCCTTGCATGATTCGTGTCATTTCTGTAACATCTTTTCTGTACAATCAACCTCAACGGAGTATCTGCCTCCGTCACTGGAAAACACTATCACCTGGCAGTAGTCTAAACTGTTGCTTAGAGGTTTTATTGAAATCAGAAATTTCGACCAGTTTCGGAAGTCCCACTCAAAGGGTAAACGATTTAGATTAATAGGCAGTAACCCTGCCTCCTGTTGAGACGATCGGGAAGCAGATCGCTGCTCTTAAGCGAAGGTGGTTGTGTCTCCAAATATGAAAATTCGGTCGTACCTAGAGTGAAGTCAGTGGTTGGGTTTCTGATCCCTTTCGTGGCAAGAATATACACCAACGACGAGCTCTCACAAAAGCGAAATTTGAGACTGGTGTTTCTTTAACAAGGGGTCGGCTGCAAAGATCATCTAAATGTAAAGGATGCAACCAAATTTTTTGTTCAGTTGGTAAATTCGATGTATGCGAACTTACTTCGAACGACAAAATGGAATACTCTCACTGTTAACTTATGGGAGCAAACCTACCGATGCTGTTCACTGAGTATAAGTTCGATAAGCAATAGGGATGCGTGGAGATTTTAGTTCATGTTCAAATGTCATTGTATTTTCGTTCACGATAAGAAAGTGGTCTACATACCTGTCTGCTCTGAGGTGTACGTAATGGTTTATCGACACTCCATACGGGACCAACCATCCTACCTGGTTTTTGAGTACTGGTTACAGCCGATCATGAAAATTTGAAACAATTAGTTCCATTCATATTTCTAAAGCGACGGTTTCCCGTTGAGACTTGCAGATCATGAAAATGTCAACACAACCAATGACTCTATCCTACACCTGGTGGTATCCAATGGAAGTATATAAGGTACACCTCTATGCTCATCGGTTACTGGTTTTCTGGTGCGTATTCACAAACACCATTGCGGTGCTTGTGCGTTGTGGGGCATACGAGCCTAGCAACATCAGCAATATCGTCAAACGTGGCTTCGAAGCTCAGCTGATAGAGTGCTTGCCGCGCTTGGGCGTGCTGTTTCTGTCGATGCTTCAAATCCAGCCGAAGCTCATATTTTTCGCAGTTAGGTCTCTTCTAACTTACCAAATCTGCCACACTACTAAACAGTATAACTAGCCATTGTTTGGAAACCGTATAATGGCTAAAGACCAAACTTATACTAAGCAAATATATACAAAATACCAATTTAACGGGAAAATTTCCGCTGGGAATGTGGAATACAACCAGAAATAATTCTACTCCTGGTCCAAGCTGGCTGATATATTTAGCAGGCAGACACGTATATCTTTGTAGCCAAATCTGACAAGCTTGAGCTGAACAATTTGCTTTCACATCTGTAGCGAGTTATATCAGTTCTAGGACAGCAACGATAAGGAGTCCATTTTAATTACTTATTCAGTTATATTTAGGCACACAAACAAATGACCTAACCAAGGTCAGCAGTTCTATACATTGGTTACTGTAATATGCCAGTGAAGAAGGAGAACAGGGGTGTGTTGGTAACCGTTTATGGAAAACACGTAACACTTCTACAAAAGTAAGGAAACGGTAAGAAACGATATAGGGCATTACGTCACGGTTCGATCAGTCAAGTTGTCCTCAATTGGGGTCTCCTCCTCGGCGACTGTACAAACCAACGGCTCTGCAACACAATGGAGAGGGAGAGTGATTAGCCGCAGTTTTGAAACGTACTACGCGCGTCTACTTAGTTTCGGTTTCACTTTACAGTTACCAACAGATTTCATCTGGCAGTTGGATAACAAAATCCTTTAGATTGATCCACAGTCTTTGTTTACTACCACCAACCGCCCCACTACGCCACGACTTTACGTCTGTAATTTTGATCATCTTTCTGTTATGTGCTTTGTTCAGCACTTGATGAGCAGTCAGAGACATCCTGAAGGAAGAACACGCTATAAAAATTATCGAGACAGGGAATCACCCGTATTCTGCATAGGTCGCCTAGACCATAGATAGCATGATGTTGGCAAAAAGTTTGGGTGACGCGCAGGTTCCTAAGCGTTTTGTGTGAATGTTGGACCTTGTGGAGATCGACAAAGCAGGTTGCGCAGAGCTAAATTTATTCACGATGGGCGGTAAAAACCTTTTCAAGCAGTAATACAAATATACACCGAAAAAATATACTTCGCCCAAGGCATTCTAAATCTTGTGATCCTGTCACTGAACCGATTCGCTATACTTCAAGGAATGCTGTGCGTGAAGCGACACTGAGTTCTGGTCAGTTTTATACTTGCCTTCGTCAGTTGCTGTGATGGATCACCGAGGCCAGTTCCAATAGTTACAGATCAGAGTGCTTATCTTTGCCAAGAGTTAACTCTGGCCACATTATCATGAGGTAACCGTGCTGGTCAGTGCTCTTTTGAACTCATTAATTATGACCAGAGTGTCACGTTTGCTTGTTCATCCGTTTCACCATGTTGGTGAAATCCGAGTGGTATGTTTGAATCCTGTTTCAGTACTTTCTACTTACAAACCTTAAAATAAAGATAGAAACGTTCTAGGATTCTAAGTAGAAGTATGTGTAATTTCAAACCTTTTTTTGTGCGGCTGATTGCCGCCTGGTGTTGAAGCCTGATTGTCCGGAAAGTCCAGCCTCATCAAGCCTCATTCTACCTATCACCATTCAGAGAGAATGAACAGAACAAAACTTTGACGAAATCTCACTTATTCCACCGGCTTTAACGTGTGAAGACCGGGAAACAAAAATGATTTTGGAATCCCATGTTTACGGACACTCACACTGCTGAAATTTATTGATGTTTTGAAAGTGTTCACTGGCATCAATCACGACATCTCATATCCTCAGCTGTCCTCACAATTTCCTCTCTACTCCTGTACAACATATGTCTGGTCTTTTTCTATTCATCAGAAAAAAATATGTGTAAAATTTTATGTTTCAGATGCAACTCTAAAGTTGTGTTTGGTTTAACCTGACCTGGTTAGACCATTACACATTGGGTTTACCCTTTTCAGGATACCATATGCCGTCAAGTTGTGTGAAACGTCTTTTTTAAAGGTCTTAATTGTTAATATAGAATTTTTGACCAGCCTTTCTCTTAAAAAAGTAGCTGGTTGAAAAACTTACTCGAATGCAAAGTGAACATCAATTTTTACAAGTCTAATCCACCATTTCCCAGTAATTCTTCGATCCCGGGACCTTGAATCATTTGGCAGTTTGTGGCAAACTGATACAAATCGATCTGCAGTGGATAACTATCTTTTGTGTATTGGGTTCATCCTTCTTGAATAGCGAGTTATTCCGCAAACATTTTGACCCAGTTCGTCCAAAGCATAATCCGAACCATATTTTTATCATCCAAGCAAGTGAATTTCCAACAGTATGCGTAATCTTAAGGCGAAATAATATTCGCCTTTCTCTATGAATACTTCTGGTTACAGGTGCACTTGACGCATCCAATAGTTTCATGTTGTTTGCTTACGGCCAGACAATTTAGAAGTCCTTAGAAAACTGTTTTTCTAAAGGCAGCGCAAGCCTAATTATCATCTTACTCCATAGTTTGTCTACTCCTGCCTCCAGAATGTTCACATAGGTTAATTACACTCCTACTACTCTATGCACATTGTCAGTGTTCGACAACCCGATATATGAATCATTGTTATGCTATACAATATGGTCTGGTTTCTTCCTGTGTTGGTGAGATGGCTACGCTGAATATAGGCTTTCGTGTTGAAAAACCGGATAACGATCATGCAAACGGGCGTTACACAATGTTGTCGAGATCAAACAACATTAATGAAAACAGGCTACGATATTAAGTGAAATATGAGCGAAGAAACTTGCCTGGTTTGTTTGCTGAATGTGTCAAGTTGTTTCACAAAATCAGGTCGGTGCTCCCACACACCGGTTCAACAAACGCATTCACACTTCTGTTTTGAGAGGCGAATCTCCATAAGTTATTTACAAGACACATTATTACGATATAACCTGGTCACGTCTTTCCCAAGAAAAAACAACACGGAGATCTTGTCGGAACAATTCCAGCATGGTTACGTATCGATCACAGGACGGATAATTAAAGTCATCATCATCACAGATAACAATGCATCGGTATTTAACTGTCCTGTAGTCATGAAAAAAACAAAACTGTACAGGAAGAGAGAAGAAAAAAGAAGGGGAGAGAAAAGGTCCTGAGCAGCCCTCACACCTGTTTTTGGATAGACTAATCTGACTTCACGATTTAACTGGTACAGCACTTGCTGCATTAGGGCATAGTGTTCTTATCGCTGGTTCGAATCTGGTCAAAGTTCAGATTTTTCACAGCTGAGCCTTTTTTAAATGATCAAGCTATTAAAACAGGAAGAACTGGAAAACAGTTAACTGACAAGTATTGTTTGTACCTTTTACGAGCATTTAATCAAAGCGGTCGCCACCGAATTGACTGACAAGTGTTTCGACCGAGTTAGGTTTACTTGGTTATAACTCATGCAGGGTACCAAGCCCGTGAGTTGTAACCAAGTTCCGTGCACTCATTCGTTACAGCAAGAAGTGATGCTCGCTGGAATTGCAAGGAGTTATGTGGGTCATGTCCCATTTTCATTTGTGCAACTTTCTAACTTAGGCCATCTGAACTATCATTCTGAAACGTATATCACAGTGTATGCATTATAAAATGGTTTCCAGGAAATTCACCAACTGTCGAGTTGCTGTATTTAATAGATTCCAATTACCTCACCACCTGGTGCACTCCATTAATAGTCGATTTCTCTGAATGACAAACAAACTATAACATATGTATATTATACTTGTGTAGGACGTGGACTGCTAACTCGGACGAACTGTTGTGATTAGTTGCGAGAGCGTATGTATCAGAGTCGTCGTAGAATTAGTCAGTAGTGCATATTCGCTCCACGGCCGGGACTAGAGTTCTGGCCATACATCCACGAGGCAACCTCTGCAGTTCATCAGTAATCCAAATATCACTCAACAAGTTCGCAATTTCTATGTTTTCAACTTGGAGTGGAGTCCTAGTCACGGGGTCATTCACTGGTGTTAACAGGACAGTCACTGTGTCTACTCTTGGGACAACTTACTCAAAAAAAAACGTGGATGAGGCTTTACGTATGGTAATTCGGTCATGCCTAATATGAGGGCAGTGGCGCATTGGTCAAAATGATTGCGTCATGAAGGCGTGGGAAGAGTTCTAGTCTCGGTCATGGCAAGCATATGCACGACTGACGAGCTGCAACATGAGTGAAACTTGAGTCCAGCGCTTCATCTCTAAATGGGGCTGACTGGAATATATGTGGGAACGAGACATCTTTGATCAATTGTGAATGGTGTTCAATCTGTATAAAACAAAAATCTGTTACCACCCATCAAAAAGTGAACGGTTAGTTGAGATCGTTGAACCTAAACACGTCTGTCATGAGATGAGAAGGATCGTATGATTTCTGTCTACAATGAGCGTTACTGAATGTCTTCTCCGGCTGTGGCTTACACTGAAGCAGGTCGTTCAGTATGTCTGCAGGTCACTTCTCTAAGTAAGGAAAGATTTTGCACAGCCGAAATTTTTTGAACGACACTTCATACGTTTGTGTATCGTGCAAGTGTAGTGAGGACGGACGGTCGCACTTTGCTACTTACACCACCACAATTCAGTAGTGAGGCGACAGCATGGATCGAAATAGCCGCGGGACAAATAAGGGAGAGGTACGGAAAGGATCACTGGAGAGCAGCATCACATGGAATGGCTTTTGCCACACGAAGAAACTAAGCAATTGCATCCATACCAACTGGGATGTCCCGACACCAGTGTTGTGTGCAAATGAGTGTTTTTGTTCGTAGTCCGATAGAGACGCATAACCCGTATACTAGTTTCCCCGAATAAATAACCTTTGTATCATCCGCGTTCTCGGTTCACAACACTAGTCGTGGATTCATAGGAAGATAGACATTACTGAATCTCCTTTTTTAGGACCGTTCTCACGAAACCGCAAATAATCCGCATTTTGTAGACATTACCACAGACTCATTTTAAAAACGTTACATATGGCTGTATTCAGTTTCAGCGGGCTGTCAAATTAGAAAATTATTTTCGGTCTAGATACATCGTTTGCTGTTCTAATATTTGTTTAGCGGTTTTAGTTCTCAATGAGTCCGATGAGCTAGGTAATCAGTCGGATAACCGATGTCTGTCGTCTTATGGTTTCAGATAAAAACTTGATATTCGTACTGTGGCACTCCCTTTAGGAAATCCCCTCTCCCCAGGAAGAAACAACCTTATCTAAGGAACACATGTGTGATACTGATCCTTTTGTATCGTACCCTGTCAGAAGAGAACAAACTTCCAAGAACCGTGCATGAAGTAAATAGAATCAAGCTCCGTTTGTCAACACACTGATCAAAGACGGGATCGCTAAACTAAATGGATCAATTCTTGATGGAACTGCATATTTTCTTCAGACATGTTCAAATGGAACTCACACTCCGTGCAGGTATTCAATCTAGGAACCGGAAAATATGTATGTAACAGACCAAAAGATAGGCTCATTGTGAACTCGTTTATGATTATCTGTTAGGACTGGCGGAATCCACGATGAACCAAGACTCATCAGAAACCGCTAGAGCTATGAACTTCCTGATGACACCTTGTGAACGTGAGTAAAACGTTGAGGACTATCGGTTCAATGCAACATACGCCAGAGCTTCACAAAAAAGCCGTTTTTGGCACTCGGTTTGTGGCTAAGATAATCCATTTGCATAAAAGTGATAAGTCCTATCATCATAATGCCAAGATAGCTAATCCCATTGAAATTGGTCATAATACTGTTTTTCTATACACTCATTCCTAGCCTAAAGTCATTGTTGTCTGTCACTTTGTGTGCATTTGAAACACTAAGATATTCAAATCACTGTGTAAGCATATTGTTGTGTAACAAAAAATGGATTATTTTAACGTTCGTTTTCCATTTTAATATTACCAATATTTACCTTGATGTGTAATCATACATCATCACATGCCATGAACTAAAGTCACGTGATAGACCGCTACGTTTTCGAATCGTTCATAGTAGTTCAAAGTTGTACTTACAAACAATTCTATTTTTGCGATTATTACGGAGAAGGTTTAGTTGGCTCACTCTATCTATCTATCGGGCTTCACGGGATTATACTGTACTAATTCATAACGAAAGTAATCCCATCGAAGTGGTCCCACCCAGAAGATGCTTGTTGTTGACAGTGCACTGCATTCCACCATAAGTACATGTGGATGACAGATTGGTATGTGGCTTAATTCGCTTGGTCGCCCTAAGTTTGCCCCCAATCAGTGGATAAGTTCACCGGAAAGTTGGACATAATATCAGGGCTTTAAAGTATACTTGTTACGCTTGATTCCAGTAGCTTTAAGCACAACATGAAGAGATAACGTGAATAGATAACCTATAATTGCAATGTTGTCGACTCATAGGCGGCAACTATCGGTTATTGCGTATAGCTCGAACTTTGTGGGTTACAAAAATTCCCACACTAGGTAGATACGGACACACCAGATGTACACCACACCTAATGGCGCTGTAATATAAGAAATCAAATATTTCAATAAGGCGACTTTAATGTTCTGACTAACGCTCGCTTGTTCGTTATTAGAGTTAAGCTTGTGAAGTGCGTGTACTGACCAGTCCAGGTGGGCTTTCGACACACACACACCTTCTTACTGACCCGTCATCCTTGCTACCGATCGAACCTGTCGCATCTTTGTTGCATTAGGTTTGTTAGTTTATACAAAATGGTTATTGGTCGAACAAACAAAGTGAGTCAAGAACATTTTTAGAGGGATTTGGATAAATCAGAAGATGAACCGTGCTCTCAAGACCCCAGTAAGTACCTTCTGAAACCATCTTCTTCACCACTCGATAGGCAACATTCAGGATCATAATGCGCCACGCTAATCCACGTTTACTGCGTTCCGCTGAGGCGGTCGTAATTAGTCGTGTCAAACCAGTATCGTGTATACAAAAACAATTATATATAAGCCTTAGAATCCCATGAACCTGATAGATTGCACTGTTGTTCTCCACCTCATTTGCCGTTTAATTTCTTCAATCCCCCACCCCACCAGTGTCATATATGTGTTCCTGGTTATTGTTATTTGGTACCAAAGAGGCAATACGAAAAGCTAGCATCTACCGATGCTCATCTTCTCACTGTTATATTCGAATTCGTGGAGAGAACCAACTGCTTCATACCTTCTATTTTCGTTGACTGCATGAAGAGTCCGGAACATTCGGTTGTTTTAAGGCCTTTCACTGTCTCCTTTCTAGGTAGTACTGGACATGTTTTGCCTATTCTTGGTAAAGGCAACCCTTCGTTTATAAATGCATAATGCGTTAATTACGCATGACTACTTTTGTTATTGAGTCTGGTCCATTTGTTATTAATCTTAAGTGCGTGGAGATTTCGAAGCTCACCTTTGCATTGTCCGTTGAATCTTTTGAAACCGAAAATTCTGCTTTTGAATCTACTCCCGATTTGAACCCAGATACTGAAGAAATATCCTTAATTAAAAAGGCGCAGATTGTAGCGATTGCACCTCTTAAAATATTATTGTTTAACTATATGAATTGTTAAACTCTACACAATACGAGTCACATTACAATTTTCTGGGGTCACTCGCTGCGCAGAATCCAGCTTTATTACACATGTGTTTACTGTTGTGCATTTCAAATCGTTGCATCTGACGTTGCGATGAAAACGTTTATCGTAATGGTTTCTGAATTCGTAAAATCCTGAACATTCATTCAAGTTTATGAGACATCGCACTTTGCTTGGAACGTTTTCAAATGTGATGTTTCAGTCGTGAGGCTATCAAAGAAACGAGCAAAACAGCACACTTCTGCACAATTGCTGGCAAGCTCAGTTTGATTAAAAGGCCATTGTTTCTCGAATTCATCACTTCACTTTCATAAGGTTTTACAAAGCATCTGTTGTTTCAGCAAGTTCAACCTGTCAAACACCATGTTGCAATGAAAACAAGGATTGGGATATTCGTGCACGTTAATTCCAACCACAAGCTTCGAGAAGTCTTTCTGATAACCTTCGGTTATTTGCAGGAATCTATATCCTCGGTCTTCACTAAAAGCTACCATTGTCAAATGGGATAACATTGCAATCAAATAGTCTTCTGTGAGCAGGTTCGAGATCTTAAAGTCATGCTGGGCAGAGAATCAGCTAAGTTATGCAATGCCAACCATTCCCAGTAGTAGGCACACCAACAACAGTAACAATCTGTGCGGGTAAGTATTATTGACCTACGCGCTCGTTCCACAATTTCGAATATCTTAAATGTAGTGATAGCCCACAGTCGCACATTTACACTTTGTTTGTTGATTCCGGCCCATCTGTTACTAGACTTAAGTGGGTAAAAGAATTTACGGCTTTATTCTGCACTGTCCGTTGAATCTTTTGAAGCCAGAACTCGCGAACTGATTTTGCAATGTTCAAGAGATTTCGATGATATACTGATTAAGCCGGTTAGCCTTGATGTCTCGGCTACACCCATTTTTCTGAAGCGTCGCATAATCCCATTTGGTCTCCTTGAACCTGTACATATTACACTGTCTGAGTTATTTGAAGAGGAGATACTTGCTTCTGAGTGGACCCTTCACGTAGTTCACATCAACCGTAAGGTCTTTGAATTGTGACGGTCGAACACCGAGAGTGTATGGTGATTACCGTGTTATTTTAAACAAGTGCTTGCTGTGGAGAGACTGTCCAACGGAGGAACGGGAAGATATCCTTCATCGATTTATTGGTTCGAAGTACTTTTTGAAAATTCATCTCAAAGATGCACATTTGCATATTCTTCTTGAAAGTGATTCTAGCGTGCTAACCACAATGCACACCTCATTTGGACTTTTCGGGCACAACTTTTTGTCTTTTAGAATGGATGTCTTCTAAGAAACTTTCCAGGACGTGATAAAAAGCCTATGGTAGCCTTGAGGGTGTTGCAGTTCATCAGGGTGACATTATCGTACATGTTCCTGCCAAACGTAGTCACGATGATGGATTGCTTGTATTAATTGGGAGATTTTACAAATAAAATGTTGCTAGTAATCTCGTGAAGTGTCTTTTCCTTGCTGCTAAATTTTCTTTTCTGGAACACTTGGCTGATGAAACCGGATTTCGACCCGATCCTGAGGGATTTTCATTTCTGTCTAAGTCCCCCACTCCGAAGTCTATTGATGAGTGGCGTCATGTAGAATATATTGAGCAATCAAACTGAAAACATCTAGTCTTCCTCGTCATTCATTGCTGATGACAGGACCTTCAGCGGTTTCAGCCTGCGACAAACATTTGGTTATATTCTTTATATCCATCACTGAATTCGCTCCTTAACTTGGTAGCATATGAATTCGGTGTTGAAGGAGCTGCTTGCATTGAGTGTTCGATGATTGTTATGCCTTGATAAAATGGTGATGACCACGTTCCTTGCCCTATTTATTCCCTTCTCATTGTTTCGTCTCCTTACTTTGAAATTCTTCTTGATAATGATCACGAGCATTTCTTACAAACTGACATGTACATCCAAGTTACGTGGATGTTAATCTTGATGTATTACTGAACCAGGATATCATTTACTTGTGGGAGCTTGTTTCCGCGTAGTTTTCCTCTCTTACCTTAGCAACTGGTCAACAACAACTCACCACTACGATCGTCCTCCCTTTTGGATCCGATTCGGTTGCTCGACAGGCTCAGAATTTATGGACGCTCCTTGCTTACAGACGTGACTATCCTGGATACAGCTTATCGACAGACGTTGTGAGTAGACTAGGCCTTGCTCGAACACCTACTAGACATCCGGGATAAACATCCGGTGAAAGGTTCTATGCATGTATCTTGAGTGAAAAAATGCGCAATGCAAGGGGTGAAAGTGTGATAATTCCTGTATAGATAGAACTTAACGCGTGACCAGTGTCCCGTATATCCAAACTGAGAACAGCGCATAAACGATAACCAGAGAGAGAGTCGGTTTCTTTTCATACAAAAATAATGGGAAAATTGGTATAAGGCGAGTGTTACGGCAAGTTTCAGTAAAATGGTACAAATGAAAGTCTCAAATCAATTGTATGGAAACTGCGCATTTCACGGAACCTAACATCATCACACGTAAATCACTTTCGTACGGTGCATCGGCATGGCGGTGAACAACGAGGGCATGTTCTGGAGAATATTCAAGGAGAAGTATCAGAACTTCCGGGAGTACCAGGAGGACCTGAACAGATTTCAACGGGAAACGTGTAGCCGTTTCCTCATCAATAGCAAAAGGCAACAAGTGCCAAGAAACATAGGGGAACAGATTTGCCGCCAGGCTGCCCGTACGGAAGTGGCGTGTATATGTGTGTACACTGTAATCATCGGACAGTAGCCGCCAAACAGCAATATAATAGTACAATTTTGATGACATTAACTTTTAGATTCGCTGATCACGGCTGCAAGGCCTCTTGGATAGTTCACTATCGTAGTGGGACATATCGCATTGGGAAGGCCGAACTGGAACATTCGCACGACTTCCAAGTTGGACGGCCTAACATATATCCCAGAAGTATACGCCTATCAATGGCAGTTGAGCGGCATGTGATTGAGATGATGCAGAACTTCAAAAGTACTCGTGAAATGAAGTTGTACGTTAAAAGTAAGTTCGGGATTAAGATGCAATTGGATGACTTACGCAATCTACGTAAGAAGCAGTGTAAGGCTGATTCTCGTAGCGAGCTGGTTAAATTACGCGATCTGCTGAAAGCAGAAGGGCAGCGTTGCTTTCTGATAGGGGAGAAGTGTTTACGGTTCGCATTCTTCGTTTCGAAAAGTTCATTCCAACTGTGTCCCAAATTTACCGACGTCATATTGGCGGATGCGACTCACCAGTTGATCTACGAAGGTTTCATACTGTGACACGCCATATTGGTAGACGTAACTGGCGGTGGGGTATGAAAACCTCTCTACACTTCTGAAACCTCTATCAGAATTTGCATGATGTGTTTCCCTCAATCATTTTGAAAATAGTCGGATAGAGGACGTCTGTTATGAGGAATGGACGTGGATTGTTCGGAGTGCAAAACAACGAATGTATCACGTTGCCGTTGGTGAAAACAGTAGATGTGATTGCAGTTTCTTTTCGCAATGGCATATGCCGTGTAGCCTTCTCGTCGCGGTTTTCCGCGTTATCAATAGGCCGATCGGCAGGTTATCGGAGAAGTGTAGATGGGCATTACCCGCCACCACCTCAACTGAGGTTGCACCCGGCGATATGCAGGAACTCGTAGTGCGTGTGCCCACTCCGGTCGCACATTTCCGTAAACAAAGACGTTTGTCAGATATGCTACCTGAAGGAAGGTCTCGTGAACTTAGACGAGGACAACGTCAACTGGGTCCAGTGCTCCCCTTGGTACCATTAATCCTGTGCTGACTACTGTAGCGTCTTTACACTATTTTCTACTTCATGTTTTTTATTGTTATTCATGTCTTTTCATCTTCTTCAACCTCGCATGTACACGCGATGTTTGAACGAGGTTAATCGATACACAGAGTAATCAAGAATTATCATATTACACTTCCAGGTTCGCGAGTTCTGCTATCTGTCCGTGTTCAGGGTTCGTGGCGTACAAATCTTTGGAAGAGTTAGAATTCAGAAAAATCGACCGTTTAGCTTGGCAAATTCATTTATCTGTCGTTGGAATTATCTCGATTGTGACATCGAGACCATCTGGGGGACACACGACAAGTAGTATCAGTGGAGAATCCTCATTTGGTGTAGTGGAACACTAAACCAACGTGCCTCCACGAACGATTGTGAGTTATTTGTTTTCCTTTTCCTCAGATTTCGACTTCCTTTTTCACACCTGAGTTTCCATCTACTGTTTAGATCCACTACGTTTATTGTTGAGCCCGCTTATCATTTTTTCTTCCGAACTGCGTTTCTATCAACTTTTTGTTATTATTAGCAATGCTTGACGACACTGCAAACATTGACAATAAAACCGAGCACATCGTTGCTTTAAAACTGCTCGAGTATAGCGCCCGAAACCCTCGACTGTGATTCCATCAGATTGAGGCCGTTTTTACCACCAGGCGGATAACATCAGAGAGAATAAGATTTTCATACGTGGTTCAATCACTTCCTTTTGATGTCGCAGCTTGAGCGGAAGACGTGTTGGAATCAATCCCAGCTGATTTCCTCGATGCTATCTTAAAAGACACCATCATAAAACGCACTGGGACGTCAGAAGCAAAACTCCTACATGATTTGTTCAATTCGGTCGAGTTGGGTGATCGGTCTCCATCTCAACTGTTACGTTATATGAGAGGTCTTCTGGGTTCGCGAAAGCTTGACGATGCCATTTTAAAACAGTTATGGGCCAAAAAACTGCCATCCGCGGTACAACACGTTTTGGCTGCCATGGATGACGAGGGCTCACTCGACAAATTAGCAGCCCTCGCGGACAAAGTAGCAGAGACTTTCCCTTCACAGCCAGTGTGTACCACGACCATAACAGTTCCCAAGTCACCCCCTTCAGTCCCGACAACTGATGATAGCCTTAAACTTGCGATAGAGAAAATGTGCCACCGTATGAACAATATGGCTATGCAGATTAACGAACTGAAGAAGCAACCACCCAAAAGCCGTACACGACCTAACTCTTGCACTGGACCAAGGTGGTGCTGGTACCACCAAAACTTTCGGGACAAAGCAAAGAAGTGCACCCCGCCGTGCACATTCCGAACTCGCCACGCGTCACCGTCAAACCGGCAGGCCAGCCAGTAACGGCGACGACTGTTGCTGGCCAAGCAGGTACTAGTCGCCTATTTTTCATCAGGGACCGGTCGACCGGCTTGCGGTTTCTTATCGATACCGGAGCCGAGCTCAGCGTCATTCCTCCGCAACCAAGTGATCGACTTCAGTCAGGCCAGTACACCTTACAGGCCGCGAATCAAAGTCGCATCAAAACTTTCGGGGAACGCTCACTCACTGTCGATCTTGGTCTCCGGCGATGTTTCCGTTGGATATTCCTGCTTGCCGACGTCCAAACGCCACTCATCGGTGCCGACTTCCTGGCACACTTTAACCTTTCCGTTGATGTCAAGAGGCGTAAGCTAATTGACAACACTACCGCCTGCACAGTAAATGGTGTTCAATCGACGATAGCGTCAATCGGCATCCGACCCGCTCTTCCACCAACACCGTCTTTTGCAGCACTGTTGAAGGATTTTCCTTCGTTAACTCGGCCGTGCTCACATACCGAGACGGTTAAGCACAGTGTGGAACATCACATTACAACACGCGGTCCTCCGGTTTTCGCCCGTCCACGCCGTTTACATCCAGATAAACTCAAAATAGCCAAAGCTGAATTCGAACATATGCTTCAGTTGGGCATAATTCGACCTTCGAACAGCTCTTGGGCAACACCGCTACACATGGTACCTAAAAAGTCTCCGGGTGATTGGCGACCTTGCGGTGATTACCGTGCTCTCAACAACTGCACAATCCCGGACAGGTACCCTATACCCCATATACACGACTTTTCGTTAGGACTCGCTGGCGCTACCATCTTCTCTAAATTAGACCTTGTACGCGCCTATTATCACATCCCGGTCGCGGAGGAAGATATTTCAAAGACAGCCGTTACAACACCTTTCGGACTTTTTGAATTCACAAGGATGCCCTTCGGGCTCCGTAATGCGGCTCAAACATTTCAACGATTCATGGACGAAGTATTACGCGGACTCCCTTTTGCGTACGTCTACATCGATGATGTTTTGATCGCTAGCCGCTCAAACGAGGAACACCTTTCTCACCTTCGTGCTGTTTTTGAACGTTTCGCGCAATATGATATTAAAATCAACATCGACAAGTGTGCCTTCGGAGTTAACTCATTGGATTTCCTGGGACATCGCATAGACCAAACCGGCATCACACCTCTGCCAGATAGAGTTGAGTCTATTTCTACTTTTCCGACTCCCACTACGATGATACAACTCCGACGATTTCTCGGCATACTCAACTACTATCGACGTTTCATTCCCCATTGCGCGGACATTGTAAAACCTCTAACTGACCTAGTTGACTCTAAACGCAAGTCAGTTGAATTGTCACCTGAAGCCAAAGCAGCCTTCTCGACAGCAAAGGAAGCCTTATGTCATGCCACAAAACTGTGCTTCATCAATTGCGATCCAAACGCTCGTCTCATTCTCACCACAGATGCATCAAACGCTGCCGTCGGCGCAGTCCTGGAACAGTCTGTGAATGGTGAACAGCAACCCCTGGCCTTTTTCTCGCAAAAGTTGCAACCAGCACAGACTAAATACAACACATTTGGACGTGAATTGCTGGCCATTTATTTAGCGATCCGTTATTTTCGGCATCTTTTGGAAGGTCGACATTTTGTTGTGCAAACCGATCACAAGCCTTTAACATTTGCTTTTCATGCTAGACCTGATCGGTACTCTCCGCGCGAAATCAGACATTTGGACTACATCTCCTAATTCACCACGGACATCCGACACCTACGTGGTGACGCCAATATCGTAGCTGATACATTATCACGACCTGATGTCAACTCAGTGCAATCACCTCCTTCCTTCGATTTGTCTCAGATGGTCACAGCCCAGCAGTGCAGTGAGGACATGAAGGACGTTTCTATCTGTAAGTCCTTGGAATTGTTTACCATCCCTTTACCGACGCAAGCTGGCGACATTTTGTGTAATACTTCAACGGCTACATCCAGACCTTTGGTTCCACTTTCTTACCGACGCACTGTTTCCAATCATTTCCACCGTTTATCTCATCTCGGAAAACGCGGCACACTGAAATTGATTGCACAACGCTTTGTTTGGCCCTCTATGAACAAAGACGTTCGCCTTTGGTCACAACAATGTCTAGAGTGCCAAAGGAGCAAAGTGCACAAGAATACGGTTACCACACCAGGCACATTCTCCGAACCGGACGCCCGTTTTTCCCATGTGCATCTTGACATCGTTGGCCCGCTACCACCATCCAACGACTGTACACATATACTGACTGCAATCGACCGTTTTACCCGTTGACCCTTAGCTGTGCACATCAGAGATATTTCAGCAGAGAAAGTCGCTAAAACTTTCTTAGAACACTGGATCGCTAATTTTGGCGTACCATCTACAATCACTACGGATCGAGGCACTCAGTTCCAGTCTTCTCTTCTTCGTAATTTCACGCAGTTACTGGGTTGCTTGCACATCAAAACGACAGCATACCACCCTCGTGCTAACGGTTTAGTCGAGCGTTTTCACCGACAACTGAAAGCCTCGATAATCGCTCAGTCCGAGGCAACGAAGTGGAGTGAACGTCTACCACTCATTCTCCTTGGAATCCGGTCTACCGTTGAAGAAGACGTTGGCTGTACTGCCTCTGAGTTAGTGTACGATACCAACTTGCATGTCCCATGAGAACTGATTCAGCCCTCGACTCATTCAGACCGAGACACGGACTACATTTCGCCTTTACGACAGCACATGTCCGGCCTTCGGTTCACATCGACCCGTAAACAGTGGCGCTGAGAACAAAGTCATTTTACAATTCCAGGTTCGCGAGTTCTGCTATCTGTCCGTGTTCAGGGTTCGTGGCGTACAAATCTTTGGAAGAGTTAGAACTCAGAAAAATCAACCGTTTAGCTTGGCAAATTCATTTATCTGTCGTTGGAATTATCTCGATCGTGACATCGAGACCATCTGGGGGACACACGACAAGTAGTATCAGTGGAGAATCCTCATTTGGTGTAGTGGAACACTAAACCAACGTGCCTCCACGAACGATTGTGAGTTATTTGTTTNAGAAAACGATGAATCTGCAAACAAACTTTATTTATTGATTTACTCACCGTTCGCAACAGACTTCAACGTAACAATTAAGGGGTGCTAGGGAGCTGGACGTGACAGCACTTTGAGCACAACCGTACAGCAACCACTAGAGTGGAAGAGTGCGTCGACGGAAAATTCCAGTCGACCTTCAGAATTCAAACAAGCGTTAGACTGGTTAAGCGGCGTCCCGAACGGTAATAGCTCAACATTGTTATCCTAGTGAGTGTAACCTACAGCAGAAGGGATGATGTGGATTCATCATACAGCTACGAGCAAAACTGCGATACTTATGCCGACCCACTAACTTTGATGCTAGTGGTTTGTAGTAAATTTACATTCACAAGGTAATGTGAACCGGCACGGTGGTACTGGAAGGCAACTCTCACGTCGCGGGGAGTTTAGAATTTTGGGGACGTTTAAGGTGATCTCACTACAGTTACATCCACGATACCTCGGCCCCTTCAAAGTGGTTAAACAAGACGATAAATTCTTCATTATTGAAACGTCCGGACGAAATGAATCGGTGTCCATTGATCGGCTGAAACCAGCCTACACAGAACAAGATGTTGACCCACATCAACCTACGTTGACTGAGAGTAACCCCTCTCCATCCCCAACAGTATCACACTCCCCTGTAGCTCAGCCCCCTTGTTCCCCTGAACAACGTACCACACGTAGAGGGCGATCTGTACACTGGCCGAAACTTCTAACAGATTACAGTACATGATATGAATACCGAACGTTTGGTTTGTTTTCTCCTCACTGCCATTCTTTCACCGTGTTTTCAACCCGCAAACGCTCTGGTGGGGGAGTTCTGCAGCGTCTTGTACACCATTTTCTATTTCATGTTTTTTATTGTTATTCATGCCTTTTCATATTCTTCAACCTCGCACGTACACGATGTTTAAACGAGGTTAATTGATACACAGAGTAATCAAGAATTTTCAAATTACACTTCCGGGTTCGCGAGTTCTGCTTTCTGTTCGCG